>WNGS01010471.1:0-10746 GCA_020271785.1 Procambarus virginalis
CCATATACATTTCCTCCTTCACGAGAAGTATGATATCAGACGTACACAAATATTTTTATGACCTAGGTATACTGTATAGACAATTTGCAAGAGACATGCAGATAATTCAACAAAATATTACAGTCTTGGTGCAAAATTATATCTCTCAAGAATTTCATCAACCTTTCCGTTGTGACACATCCAGGCTATTGTTCAGGAACAGTCCTTATCTGTGTTTCTATATACATTAATCAACGGACAATCAAGAACATAATGGGCAAGGGTGTGAGACCTTAACATACCACATAGTTTACACTTCGTGTCATTATCATGAACACCTATCCCATATTCCCAGTAATATTTGTACCCAAGCCTGAGCCGCATGTACACAGAGTCACTCCAAGCATTTCTCCTTTTACCATAAGTGAAATGGGTGTTTTGACTCACATACATGTAGTGTTGCATGGTTTGACTTCTCTCATACATTAGATCTCTCCTCTCCGCTCCTGCCTGTGCCTGAATATTTCTGATTTTGCTTCGAATTTGTCTCATTGTGAATTCACATTCAATGTCAACTTGTGGTTTTGATGTGGCACGTTTGGCCAAGTCATCCGCCACCTCGTTGAGCACTATTCCAACATGAGATGGAATCCACATGAATTTCACACTATGTCCTTTCAGCTGTATCTCAGTTATTCTTCTCTTACAATCCTCAACTATGGAGATGAAGACTGGGTTTCGACTGTTTAAGGACTCAAGTGCTCCTCGGCTATCGACAAATACAAAAACATTTTTGTCGTCATGACGTACTTCCTCCAAACACGCCAGAATGGCCTGCAGTTCAGCTTGTGGATGATATATAATTACTAAGCCGGAGTTCAATTATCCTGTCCACAGTCCCAAACTCCGTATATCCCTTATTAGGACACACCACACCTGCCCTGCCATCCTCCGCCACCGACCCGTCACAATATACATGTAAACTGTTGCCTCTTGGTAACCGAGATATCATGCTTCCATACAAACACCGTAATTGTCCCGGTTCATGATGAATCTTTTTCACCTTGAGGGGTACAATTTCGACGTCTATTTTCTGTACTTTCCATGGAGCAGACATATTACACTGTCGAGAGGGTTTACAGCAGTCAAGTACATCGTATTCCCTGAGGTCATGAGCTAATCCCCTCGTGTAGCGTGTCTCCCTCAGTTTCCTGGAAGTGTGTACGTCACTCAGGCAGGTCTGAACGCTCTCAAACAGCTTATCCCCTCCTTTTCTCCGCATGAAACGAATAGATACTCTAGTGTTAATGTCACGGACTCTATCACACACACTCTGTAAATTTAATTCCATTCTCATTATTTCAATCATTGCATTTCTTTGACATCCAAGAATAATCCTCATAGCCTCGTTCTGTATCAGCTCTATTTTTTAAGTCTGCCTTGGCCTGTGTAAGACAAAACGGGTGCTGCGTAGTCTATCAGGGACCGAACAGTGCTTATGTATAACATCCGCAAGATAGGTACCCCAACACCTTTACCAGAAAAAGCCAGTGCTTTTAGAGGATGCAGACGGGCTTTACATAAGGTGCTGATATGATTTATTTCAGCATTTTTACTCTCACATGTGTATCCAACATACATGCCCAGATACTTGTACTTCTGAACACGGCTCAGTTCCACACCATTTACAGTAAGTGTTATATTTCTTCGTTTCCTATACTCATATTTGGTTTTATCTGCATTTATAACTAAGCCTAACTTGTGACAGGTTGTACCAAGTATGTTAAGAGCAGTTTGAATTTTGTTCCCAGAAGTGCCTTGTATAAGAATGTCATCAGCATATATGATCGTCGTGACCCCTGGAGGATACATCTCTGATGCTAATCTGTTCATTAATACATTGAATAAGGTGGGACTTAATACTCCCCCTTGTGGGGTACCTAACTGAAACATCCGTTCCTCAGACATGTATCCCTGGTAATACACCTGACCTTTTCTGCCTTGTAGATAATCCCTTATCCAGTGTAGCAATCTCCCTGTTATTCCCAGATTGGCTAATTCGTATAAGATTACTTCCCCATTGGCTTTATCAAATGCTCCTTGCAGATCAACAAAAACTCTACAATTGTCATCCACATTAGACAAACACTTAAGAGACAATCGCAGTACTTTTGCCTTTGATAAAACCAAAGAGATTACTGGACATGTTATCACCTACAAGGTAGAGTAGCCTATTTAACAAAATCCTTTCCATCATTTTACAAAAGCAGGATATTAAGGAGACAGGTCTGTAGCCTCCGTTTGACTTAGGGATAGGAATGATGACAGCCTCTTTCCATTTTCTTGGTAACTTTCCCTCTCTATAACTCATATTAACAAATCAAGTAAGGGACTAGGTTTCATACCGGCTAAATAATTAAGAATGTCATACGTTACTCCATCTTTTCCAGGAGCAGTAGAGCTGCCACTTTTTATAGCATCCAGTTGCTCATCGTGAGTTATCTCATGCTATAGATCTTGTATTTAAGGCACATAAAGTTACTCCATTTCTAATATTTTCCCATGACTCAATGGTGACTCTCGTGTCTGCAGGTAAGGACTCCATACCAGCAGCACTAGCCCATTTATCTACTAACTCATTAGCAACCTTCCCTGGATCTGAGTGAGCAATGAATTTGGGCTTACAACCCCTGATTTTATTTACTGCTCTCCATATGTCTTTAAGGTTCTTAGTATTACCAATGGACTGCGCAAAGTCTTGCCAGTATCTGTCCCGCGCCTCCTTCCTCACCTGACTGCATTCCCTAGCCACTTCCAACATTGTATTTTTCTCTTCATCCCTCATTCCATTTTTTAACCATTCTTTATGTGCACTCCGTAGCATTCTCTCCCACCCCTTAACTTGCTGATCATTGAGATATTTAAATTTCTTAGGTCCATGCGTCTTGCTTCCCCTGCCCCCGTTATTTTCCCTCTGTACTAATTTCTCTATGTTCTCGACCATGTCCTCGTAAAAACTATCAACACAGAGCGGCGTGTATTGTTGATACCAATCTCCATATTTTGAATAAAATAATTTTTCATATCTTTATTAATATTTAGCCTTTTCCTTTGAAAGTGGACTTGTTTTTTCCCCAGTGGTAATTCAACGTTCAAAGCAAAGTGGTCACTAAGTAGTTCCCGAACAACCCGAGCCTCCCCCATAATCCCCTGAGAGTTTAAAAGGCAGGCATAGTCAAGCCGTCCTCCCCTGATGTGAGTTGGTTCATCGTTTCCCAAGAGACAGGTATCTGGATGATCTTGTAGAAACTGTAACCACTTGACCCCATTAGCATTAATACTACCCACTGTCCCAAGGCTTGTGTGCCGAGCATTAAGGTCCCCAATGACCAGTGAAGGATTAGTATAAATGCAGTCAGGTAGATAGTTAGCGTCGAAGCAGTTCCTGGATACATACAAATTAACTACAATAAATTCCCCTTCCCTTAATGATAATTTAACACAGACACTCTCTATACCTTGCGTTTTTGACGGCGGTTCTACTAACTCTGCTGGTATGGAGTTCTTAACATAAATCGACGTGCCTCTGATGTTATTTGCGGCGAAGAGGTGAAACCCTTTATAGCCATTTAATTTCAATAAGCCTTCATTCCTATCCCCTGTCTCCTGAAGAGCTACAACATCAATATCATTTCCCATCACATAACAATGAACATCTGTAACCCTGTTTCTTAAACCATTAACATTCCATGACAACACTTTCAGTCTAGGGTGATCCATTATTAAACAATTCACTGTCTAAGTCATCCCCAATAAGTTCACTAAATGATAGCCATACCTTGTATAATATCTCCCACCTCCTCCCAAGCTCACCAGTAAAAGCGACATTGCGATTCTCAAGAGATTTTTTCAGTCCTGTGACGTCCATTATTGGCCCAAATGATTCCTTCATTTTATGTGTAATTATAGGGTTCTTCCTTTCACAACGACTATCATCATTCACACACACTTCACTTTCTTCATTTCATCACTCAATATTTCATTATTGCCCTCAACCACTATATCCTGACTTTCCTTCACTGTTTTGTGATTTTCCTTGACCTCCTGAATGTTTAATTTCGCCTCGATGGACTCGATTCTCTGCCCAAGATTTCGGAGGAACTCACCAACTTTTCTTAGTTCAGCCCACACCTCCTTGACCATATCATTATGGCCCTCTTTCTGAGCCCCAGTAACCACTTCACTCACCGTTACACTGTCACTGCCGGAGTCCTGAGTGGTGGCGTGGCTGCTTGGTGCTTGAGCCTGACGAAGTAAAGGTGACTCCTTTACCCACGCATTCATCCGGTTCACTGGCGCTGTTTGGGGCAGACTGTTTTGCTGTGCTCCCGGTGTCTGGGTAAGAGCTCTTGCCTGCTCTGTAACATTCACCGGCCGGGGAACATCCATACTCGGCCTCTTGCTACACACAGCCGAGCTGGCATTGTGAACACCTCCACAGTTGCAGCATCTGGGAACTATTTTCTCACCCAGATTAAGTCTGCTTCTACATACATTAGAGAGGTGAGACTTTCCGCAGAATCGACATCGTGGATCATGTTGACATCTCCAGGATTTGTGCCCCCATCTGCAGCATTTCAGGCATATTACGGGCTCTTCTACATACTTTGCTACATGCCTGTAGCCAGCCCCAGTGATGAACACTCTCTCGGGAACTTCACCTCTCACTAGAGCCACCACCTGATTCCTAGCTTCACCTTTAATAAGGTGACGCTTGGCCGACACAAATCGTTGGTCGTCGAGGATGAATGCGGGGTCTAGAATCTGAGGGTATTTATATATAATTACCTTCGTCAGCTTCTCGTTCCCCTCCGGTATTTCCATCACAATTCCATCATATCCGTGCTGGGTAAGATACTCCACTGCCTCCATAGAACCTACCGTTAAGTAAGGTCTGTTTACACCTTCCTTCAGCAGGGGCTCGAACTTGCGGTGTTCTCTTCCAAGTCTGACTGTCCACAGCAGCTTCTGATGATAGGCCAGCGTGCATGAGGCAGGGAAGAGAAGCCTCCATCTCCGCTGACCCTCACCTTCCTGACCTCGTTCCCTCCGTTCGTCGACATCAGTCTCGGCGTCGTTCTTCAGTCTCTTGTCGTTTCCGTTAAGCGTACCGTTACTGTCTACACTACGACTTGCATCCTTTCTTCTCCGTTTCTTCTGATTCCTTGTTAGCACGTCTTGATACTCGCCCTCCTCTTCTGACTGGCTGCTTTCGGAATCCATGTTATTGCTATGGGAAGTAGCCAGTTCCTCTGGTGACTGAGTCTCCATCTCAGTACCCAGCATGGGGAGAGGGGGGGGGAAGGCGATTGTACTAGTCAGTCTCCCTATGTGTAGACAGAGCTAAACACCCATACCAACTTCACCCCTAGGCGAGGAGCAGGTATCTTGACCCGACCGCGTCCCAGGTAAGACTGTATATTGGTTCGGAGTCTTGAAGTGGGTAGAATATAGTTGTTCAATAATTGGCTGTTGATTGCTGATGTTGACTTCTTAATGTGTAGTGCCTCGCAGATATCAAGCCGCCTGCTATCGCTGTATCTTTCGATGATTTCTGTGTTTTTTGTTAAGAAGTCTCTGGTGATGGTCTGGTTGTGGGAAGAGATTATATGTTCTATGATGGAGCCCTGTTGCTTATGCATTGTTAATCGCCTGGAAAGAGATGTTGTTGTCTTGCCTATATACTGAGTTTTTTGGGGCTTACAGTCCCCAAGTGGGCATTTGAAGGCATAGACGACGTTAGTCTCCTTTAAGGCGTTCTGCTTTGTGTCTGGAGAGTTTTTCATGAGTAGGTTGGCCGTTGTTTGGTTTTATAGTAAATCGTTAATTGTATCTTCTGATTTTGTCTGTAGGGATAACGTTCCTATTAACAATATCTTTCAGTACCCTTTCCTCCGTTTTATGAGCTGTGGAAAAGAAGTTCCTGTAAAACAGTCTAATAGGGGGTATAGGTTTTGTATTAGTTGTCTCTTCAGAGGTTGCATGGCGTTTTACTTTCCTCCTTATGATGTTTTCAATGAAACCATTGGAGAAGCCGTTGTTGACTAGGACCTGCCTTACCCTACAGAGTTCTTCATCGACGTGCTTCCATCCTGAGTTGTGGCTCAGAGCACGGTCGACATAAGCGTTAAGAACACTCCTCTTGTACCTGCCTGGGCAGTCACTGTTGGCATTGAGGCACATCCCTATGTTTGTTTCCTTAGTGTAGACTGCAGTGTGGAAACCTCCGCTCCTTTCCATGACTGTTACATCTAGAAAGGGCAGCTTCCCATCCGCTGGGCAGAATACATAGAGGTGTCTCAAGACGAAGTGGAAAAATTACTCAAGGGGCTAGGAAGAAATATAGCGGTTGGACCTGATGGAGTTCCACCTTGGGTGCTGCGAGAATGTGCAACTGAGCTGAACATTGCGCTCCAATTAATATTCCAGACATCCTTGTGCACAGGAATCTTAGCAGATATTGAGATGAAGTCAAACATAGTTCCATTCTATAAAATGGTTGCCGAGAAGAACCTCTAAATTATAGACCCATATCATTAACAAGCGTGGTAGTCATACCTTGAGGTTACCTTGAGGTGCTTCCGGGGCTTAGCGTCCCCGCGGCCCGGTCGTCGACCAGGCCTCCTGGTTGCTGAACTGATCAACCAGGCTGTTTGACGCGGCTGCTCGCAGCCTGATGTATGAGTCACAGCTTGGTTGATCAGGTATCCTTTGGAGGTGCTTATCCAGTTTTCTCTTGAACACTGTGAGGAGTTTGCCAGTTATGCCCCTTATGTGTAGCGGAAGCGTGTTGAACAGTCTCGGGCCTCTGATGTTGATAGAGTTCTCTCTCAGAGTACTTGTTGCACCTCTGCTTTTCAACGGGGGTATTCTGCACATCCTGCCATGTCTTCTGGTCTCATGTGATGTTATTTCTGTGTGCAGGTTTGGGACCAGCCCCTCTAATATTTTCCACATGTAAATTATTATTTATCTCTTCCGCCTGCGCTCAAGGGAGTACAGATTTAGGCTCTTTAGTCGGTCCCAATAGTTTAGATGTTTTACTGAGTGGATTCTAGCAGTAAAGGATCTCTGCACGCTCTCCAGGTCAGCAATTTCTCCAGCTTTGAAAGGGGCTTTCATTGTGCAGCAGTATTCCACTCTAGAGAGCACAAGCGTTTTGAAAAGTATCATCAACGATATAGCATCTCTAGTGTGAAAAGTTCTTGTTATCCAACCTGTCATTTTTCTTGCAGTTGTGACGGCTACTTTATTGTGTTCTTTAAAGGTAAGGTCTTCCGACATGAGTACACCCAGATATACACCTAGTCATAACACTAGAATTTTTTTTTAATGCCAAATGGGTTGAACACCTAGAGAGTAATGACATAATAACGGACAGACAGTATTGTTTTCGAACAGGAAGATCCTGTGTAACAAATCTTAGCTTTTATGATAGAGCCACAGAGATGCTACAGGAAAGAGGTGGCTGGGTTGACCGTCTATTTGGACCTTAAAAAGGCTTTTGACAGAGTCACACACAAGAGGCTGTGCTGGAAACTGGACCATGCTGGAAGGATGACAGAGACTTCTGATATGGATGAAAAAATTTCTTACTGACAGACAAATGGAGACAGTAACTACAGACAACGTATCTGACTGGAGGAATGTTACTAGCGAAGTACCACAAGGTCCAGTTCTTGCACCGGTAATGTTCATTGTCTACATAAACAATCTACAAGAAGGAATACAGAAGTACATGAGCTTATTTGAGGATGCTAATATACTGGGAAAGATAGAAAACTCAGACGGTTCTAATGCCCTTCAAATTAATCTAGATAAAATAAGTGCTTGGAGCGTTAAGTGGCAATTTAAATTCAATGTGAATAAATGCCATGTTATGGAATGTGGAATCGGAGAAAATAGACCACACACAACTTACAAATTATGTCGAAAGGAATTACAAAACTTTAATGAAGAACGAGACCTAGGGGGGGGGGGCGTTTGGATAGTAAGCTGTCGCCAGAGGAACACATAAAGAACATTGTGAGAGGAGCGTGTGTGTCGCTTAACAACTTCAGACTTGCTTTTAATTATATGGATGGTGAAATACTAAAGAAACTGTTCATGACTTTTGTGAGACCAGAATTGAAATATGCAGCAGTTGTATGGTGCCCAAATCTTAAGAAAATCAATAAACTGGAAACGGTGCAACGGCATGCTACAAAAATGGCTTTCGGAACTGAAAAGCATGAGCTACGAGGCGTTAAACATGTCAAAACTAGAAGATAGAAGAAAAAAGTGATATGTCACCACTTACAAAATTCTAACAGGAATCGACCAAACTGGCATAGAGGAATTCCTGATACCGCAACGTCATGAACAAGAGGATACAAATTCAAGCTAAGGAAACAAAGGTGCTTGAAAAATATTAAAAAGTGCTCTTTTGCAAACAGAGTGGTAGACGGTTGAAACAAGCCAAGTGAGAAGGTAGTGGAGGCCAAGAGCGTTACTTAGTTTCAAACTGTTATACGACACAGAGTGCTGGGAAGAGGGGGCACCACGAGCGTAGCTCTCATCCAGTAACTACACTTGTGAAATCACACACACACACACACACACACAATTGGTCTGACACATGTGTATACCACACATGTCAGACCCATTCTGGAGCATGCAGTTAAGAATGTAGTCTGTATCTCGTCAAGCACAAGATTAAATTGATAAGGTTCAGAGGTGTGCCAACAGACTAGTATCCGAGATGACAGGTATGAGCTATGAGGAGAGACTACGGGAATTAAACCTCACGTAGCTGGAAGACAGAAGAGTTTGGGGGGGACATGATCACCACATACAAGATTCTCAAAGGAATTGATAGGGTAGACAAAGACAGTTTATTTAACACAAGGGACACACTCACTAGGGGACACAGGTGTAAATCGAGCGCCCAAACGAGCCATACAGAAATTAGAAAGATTTTTTTTAGTGTCAGAGTAGTTAATAAATGAAGTGCATTCGGAAGTGATGGGGTGGAGGCTGACTCCATACACAGTTTCAAATGTAGATATGATAGAGCCCAGTAGGCTCAGCAACCTGTACAAGAGTTCATCGACAGCTGAGAGACGGGGCCAAAGAGAAGAAGCTCAACCCCCGCAAGCAGAACTAGGTGAGTACAGGGCGCTTCGCGGCTGAGTGGACAGTGCTCTGGGGTTGTGGTGCTAAGGATCCAGGTTTGATCCCAGGCGGAAGCAGAAACAAATGGGCAGAGTTTCTTTCACCCTGATGCGCCTGATCACCTAGCAGTAAATAAATACCTGGGAGTTAGACAGCTGCTACGGGCTGTAGCAGCTGTTAGACATTGTAGCACATCCTGGGGATGTGTGTGTGTGTGTGTGTGTGTGTAAGGTTAATATATGTAGTAGACATAATAGAGGACAATTAAATTGGTTAGAATGGCGGAGTCCAAGAACTAATAGCACGATTCTCGAAACAAAGAAAAATAAATATTAAATATTGAAAAGTAAATACACACTCACACAATGTAATGGATATTCAAGAAGCGTAAAATGTGCCAAGTACCGGCAATTTTGCTTTTTTCCCATGAAGGTACTTGGCACACCCGTTTTTAGTTGCCCCAGTGAGATTTGACAGTCACGACTTGGCGCATGGGTTTTCTCAAATTTTTTCTCCATGCCGGTCATTGGCACATGGGTTTTACGAACTTTTTCTCCATGCCGGTCATTGGCACATGGGTTTTACGAACTTTTTCTCCATGCCGGTCATTGGCACATGGGTTTTACGAACTTTTTCTCCATGCAGGTCATTGGCACATGGGTTTTGCTAACTTTTTTCTCCATGCAGGTCATTGGCCATTTAGCTCAAGGGGATTAAATTGCCGGTCCATGTCTCGTGTGATTTTCGTCACCCCAGTGACCCATGCACAGGCATCGCTAATGGTCAGTGACGTCACCAGCTAGCCGCTCAGCGTTCCTGCACAGGCACAATCAAGGGGATTAAAAAGCCGGCCTGTGAGTCGTGTGTTTTGCGTTACAACAGTGGTCCTGAAACCTAATGTAAAATACCTTCAACCCTAGTCTGTTTTAAATTTCCTATTGACTTCCAACTATCGTCCATTGCAAAAAGGGGAAGCAACACAGAGCATGAACTATCATGTATCTCAGCGTTCTCCCCTATCAGTCATTTGTATGAAAACAATCCCCTGCAAGGCATGGTGACTTCAATGCGATTTCAGTACTAATCCAATATTGCTTCATAACGCATAAATATATATGCACGTACATAAATATATATGCACGTACATAATATATATGCACGTACATAAATATATATGCACATCTCACATTCACTCAAAAACATGCCTCCCCACACCTTGCTGTAGCATATAACAAATCAAAATACTCATTCAGTGTACATATATAGGAATACTACATTGAGTAAAAGCAAGCTTCCCATGTTTTTGAAATAAAGTCTCCGTTCCAGTCTCCGTGGCGTAGTGGTAAGACACTCGCCTGGCGTTCCGCGAGCGCTATGTCATGGGTTCGTATCCTGGCCGGGGAGGATTTACTGGGCGCAATTCCTTAACTGTAGCCTCTGTTTAACGCAACAGTAAAATGTGTACTTGGATGTAACAACGATTCTTCGCGGCAGAGGATCGTATTCCAGGGACCTGCCCGAAACGCTACGCGTACTAGTGGCTGTACAAGAATG
>WNGS01010472.1:0-10370 GCA_020271785.1 Procambarus virginalis
CCCACCTCGCCAAATTCCCACCTCGCCAAACTTCACTCTCAATATTGCTGTCAATTTATTTCAACACAGAAGTTGCATATTTAAGAGAGATGCAATTTTTCGTCTTTTTCACGAAACTCTCCCCAAAAAATTTTAATATAATTTAAAAATTTTCCTTCACTGACTGATGGAGAAAATCCGGAAATATAAAAAAAATATATTTCTTATAACATCATATAACGATGTTGATACGAATGATAACACTGATGACCGGAGAAATACCATCAATTATTTAAATAATAATATATTTAAAATCATAATTAAAATAATCAATTAATGAAGAGAAAAGTGACACTGTCCACTACTTTATATAAGTCATGTGAGAGCGACATCTACTAATGTGACACAATAAAATATAAGATATAAAAAATTTTCCCTATTAAGATTCCTCAATAGCACTGTTGATAGAGCTTGGGGTCTCACACACATGGGGGGTCCAGGGTTCGAGTCTCCTAGTGCCCAAGTGAATGGAAAAATATATATTGTTGTTCCTTAAGGAAGATATAGGCGTGAACTATCACAAGTACTTGATATTAATACCAATTGTGTTTCCTATTTTCCTGCCCAATGGGTATCACTCAGTGTTCAGGTTGTGAGATTTGTTGTGAATTAACAACCATTTACACATATGTAGATGGTTGTCAATCACGTAAATCTACATAATCTTTTACGTTTTATGTAGAAGCTGTTACCGAGTAAGTGAAGGTGGTTGAGGGTAGTTAGTGGAGACATCTAAGTGCCCTGTACATCACAGGGTGTAATGGTACCCGTGTATTGGTGGTATAATGATTCATGGAGCACCAGTTGTGGTGGTAGTGCAGCACCAGCTGTGATGGTAGTGCAGCACCAGCTGTGGTGGTAGTGCAGCACCAGCTGTGATGGGAGTGCTGCACCAGTTGTGGTGGTAGTGCAGCACCAGCTGTGATGGTAGTGCAGCACCAGCTGTGGTGGTAGTGCAGCACCAGCTGTGGTGGTACTGCTGCACCAGCTGTGATGGGAGTGCAGCACCAGCTGTGATGGTAGTGCAGCACCAGCTGTGATGGGAGTGCAGCACCAGCTGTGGTGGTAGTGCAGCACCAGCTGTGGTGGTACTGCTGCACCAGCTGTGGTGGTAGTGCTGCACCAGCTGTGGTGGTAGTGCTGCACCAGCTGTGATGGGAGTGCTGCACCAGCTGTGATGGGAGTGCTGCACCAGCTGTGATGGGAGTGCAGCACCAGCTGTGATGGGAGTGCTGCACCAGCTGTGATGGGAGTGCTGCACCAGCTGTGATGGGAGTGCAGCACCAGCTGTGATGGGAGTGCTGCACCAGCTGTGGTGGTAGTGCTGCACCAGCTGTGATGGGAGTGCTGCACCAGCTGTGATGGGAGTGCAGCACCAGCTGTGATGGGAGTGCTGCACCAGCTGTGATGGGAGTGCAGCACCAGCTGTGATGGGAGTGC
Source organism: Procambarus virginalis (assembly GCA_020271785.1). Taxonomy (NCBI): domain Eukaryota; kingdom Metazoa; phylum Arthropoda; class Malacostraca; order Decapoda; family Cambaridae; genus Procambarus; species Procambarus virginalis. Next base: position 1,480 of record WNGS01010472.1, read on the forward strand.
TGCACCAGCTGTGATGGGAGTGCAGCACCAGCTGTGATGGGAGTGCAGCACCAGTTGTGACACTGATCCACAGTCTCCACCAAACCTGTCCTCACACTTAATATGTCACAATTTTCAAGGAACCAACAAATCCGTTCAAAATGCGTCATTTTAGCAAAACTTAAAACCCGGCAATATTGCCGTTTTCTATGCTCTTGCCTCGACAGCTTAGGCGTGTTAAATAGATTCGAACGTCTATCGTTTAGATAGACAATAGCACGGAGTGACAAGGGGGACAGGACGGCTGGTTAGGCAGCAGGCTAGGCAATTACTACTGACTCTGGAGACAACTCCTAGCCTACAGCTCTATATATAGAGCCCTATGGCTATAGACCAGCTCTAAAGCTTCTCAATATCATCGATCCATAAAGAGGATTAAGAAACACCAAGGATAATATTGTGAGATCTAAGCTTGCTGGAAATCTCTCAAGATAATTATTTATGATTTTTTTTTTGGGGGGGGAATAAATTTGAAAAATAAAATCATACAAATAGAAATATTCAAAGTTATACATTAGTGCTGATCTGACGCGGTAGACTGACACAGCAGGTGTGGTTACACTGACTCACACAGCAGGTGTGGTTACTCTGACTCACACAGCAGGTGTGGTTACACTGACTCACACAGCAGGTGTGGTTACTCTGACTCACACAGCAGGTGTGGTTACACTGACTCACACAGCAGGTGTGGTTACACTGACTCACACAGCAGGTGTGGTTACTCTGACTCACACAGCAGGTGTGGTTACTCTGACTCACACAGCAGGTGTGGTTACTCTGACTCACACAGCAGGTGTGGTTACTCTGACTCACACAGCAGGTGTGGTTACACTGACTCACACAGCAGGTGTGGTTACTCTGACTCACACAGCAGGTGTGGTTACTCTGACTCACACAACAGGTGTGGTTACTCTGACTCACACAGCAGGTGTGGTTACTCTGACTCACACAGCAGCTGTGGTTACACTGACTCACACAGCAGGTGTGGTTACTCTGACTCACACAGCAGCTGTGGTTACACTGACTCACACAGCAGGTGTGGTTACTCTGACTCACACAGCAGGTGTGGTTACACTGACTCACACAGCAGGCGTGGTTACTCTGACTCACACAGCAGGCGTGGTTACTCTGACTCACACAGCAGGTGTGGTTACTCTGACTCACACAGCAGGTGTGGTTACACTGACTCACACAGCAGGTGTGGTTACACTGACTCACACAGCAGCTGTGGTTACACTGACTCCCTGCAACATTATGTAGGGTGAGGCAGCTCCTCGCAACATGATCCAAACACTCAATATTGCAACCCTTCCCCAGCTTGCCTTCTATATAACACTCTAGGGGGTCTCCATTGAGTGAAGGAACTCGTGCAGGTTGTCATACAACACAGGGTGAATAATGTAAGCGGCTTATTGAATAACAAGCAATGTCCCACTGGTGGTGAGGAAGGTTGAGTGCACGACAACGTGCAATGTTGCACAAGGGGACAATGTTGCACGAGGGGCAATGGTGCACAAGGGGCAATGTTGCACAAGGGACAATGTTGCACAAGGGGCAATGTTGCACAAGGGGCAATGTTGCACAAGGGACAATGTTGCACAAGGGGCAATGTTGCACAAGGGATAATGTTGCACAAGGGAACAATGTTGCACAATGGACAATGTTGCACAAGGGAACAATGTTGCACAAGGGACAATGTTGCACAAGGGGCAATGTTGCACAATGGGCAATGTTGCACAATGGGCAATGTTGCACAAGGAGCAATGTTGCACAAGGGGCAATGTTGCACAAGGGGCAATGTTGCACAAGGGCAATGTTGCACAAGGGGCAATGCTGCACAAGGGACTATGTTGCACAAGGGACAATGTTGCACAAGGGGCAATGTTGCACAAGGGACAATGTTGCACAAGGGACAATGTTGCACAAAGGGCAATGTTGCACAAGGGGCAATGTTGCACAAGGGGGAATGTTGCACAAGGGGCAATGTTGCACAAAGGGCAATGTTGCACAAGGGACAATGATGCACAACGGCCAATGTTGCACAAGGGGCAACATTGCACAACGGCCAATGTTGCACAAGGGGCAACATTGCACAACGGCCAATGTTGCACAAGGGGCAACATTGCACAAGGGACAATGTTGCACAAGGGGCAACATTGCACAAGGGACAATGTTGCACAAAGGGCAATGTTGCACAAGGGGCAACATTGCACAAGGGACAATGTTGCACAAAGGGCAATGTTGCACAAGGAGCAATGTTGCACAAGGGACAATGTTGCACAAGGGACAATGTTGCACAAGGGGCAATGTTGCACAAGGGGTAACGTTGCACAAGGGACAATGTTGCACAAGGGGCAACGTTGCACAACGGTCAGTGTTGCACAAGGGGCAACATTGCACAAGGGACTATGTTGCACAAGGGACAATGTTGCACAAGGGGCAACATTGCACAAGGGACAATGTTGCACAAGGGACAATGTTGCACAAGGGGCAACATTGCACAAGGGACAATGTTGCACAAGGGACAATGTTGCACAAGGGGCAACATTGCACAAGGGACAATGTTGCACAAGGGACAATGTTGCACAATTGACAATGTTGCACAAGGGGCAACGTTGCACAAGGGACAATGTTGCACAAGGGCAATGTTGCACAAGGGACAATGTTGCACAAGGGGCAACGTTGCACAAGGGGCAATGTTGCACAAGGGACAATGTTGCACAAGGGACAATGTTGCACAAGGGACACTGTTGCACAAGGGGCAACGTTGCACAAGGGGCAACATTGCACAAGGGACAATGTTGCACAAGGGACAATGTTGCACAATTGACAATGTTGCACAAGGGGCAACGTTGCACAGGGACAATGTTGCACAAGGGGCATGTTGCAAAAGGGACAATGTTTGCACAAGGGGCAACGTTGCACAAGGGGCAACGTTGCACAAGGACAATGTTGCAAGGGACAATGTTGCACAAGGGACAACTGTGCACAAGGGGCAACGTTGCACAAGGGGCAATGTTGCACAAGGGACAAGTTGCACAAGGGGCAACGTTGCACAAGGGACAATGTTGCACAAGGGATAATGTTGCACAAGGAACAATGTTGCACAATGGACAATGTTGCACAAGGGAACAATGTTGCACAAGGGGCAATAAGGTTGCACAAGGGGCAATGTTGCACAAAGGGCAATGTTGCACAAGGGCAATGTTGCACAAGGGGCAATGCTGCACAAGGGCACTATGTTGCACAAGGGACAATGTTGCACAAGGCACATGTTGCACAAGGGACAATGTTGCACAAGGGGCAATGTTGCACAAGGGGCAACATTGCACAAGGGACAATGTTGCACAAAGGGCAATGTTGCACAAGGAGCAATGTTGCACAAGGGGGAATGTTGCACAAGGGGCAATGTTGCACAAGGGACATGATGCACAAGGGACAATGTTGCACAAGGGACAATGTTGCACAAGGGACAATGTTGCACAAGGGACAATGTTGCACCAAGGGCAATGTTGCACAAGGGCAATGTTGCACAAGGGGGAATGTTGCAAAAGGGGCAATGTTGCACAAGGGCAATGTTGCACAAGGACAATGATGCACAACGGCCAATGTTGCACAAGGGGCAACATTGCACAACGGCCAATGTTGCACAAGGGCAACATTGCACAAGGGACAATGTTGCACAAGGGGCAACATTGCACAAGGGACAATGTTGCACAAAGGGCAATGTTGCACAAGGGGCAACATTGCACAAGGGACAATGTTGCACAAATGGCAATGTTGCACAAGGAGCAATGTTGCACAAGGGACAATGTTGCACAAGGGACAATGTTGCACAAGGGGCAATGTTGCACAAGGGGTAACGTTGCACAAGGGACAATGTTGCACAAGGGACAATGTTGCACAAGGGGCAACGTTGCACAACGGTCAGTGTTGCACAAGGGGCAACATTGCACAAGGGACAATGTTGCACAAGGGACAATGTTGCACAAGGGGCAACATTGCACAAGGGACAATGTTGCACAAGGGACAATGTTGCACAAGGGGCAACATTGCACAAGGGACAATGTTGCACAAGGGACAATGTTGCACAAGGAACAACGTTGCACAAGGGACAATGTTGCACAAGGGACAATGTTGCACAAGGGGCAACGTTGCACAAGGGGCAACATTGCACAAGGGACAATGTTGCACAAGGGACAATGTTGCACAAGGAACAACGTTGCACAAGGGACAATGTTGCACAAGGGACAATGTTGCACAAGGGGCAATGTTGCACAAGGGCAATGTTGCACAATGGGCAATGTTGCACAAGGAGCAATGTTGCACAAGGGGCAATGTTGCACAAGGGCAATGTTGCACAAGGGCAATGTTGCACAAGGGGCAATGCTGCACAAGGGACTATGTTGCACAAGGGACAATGTTGCACAAGGACAATGTTGCACAAGGGACAATGTTGCACAAGGGGCAATGTTGCACAAGGGGCAACATTGCACAAGGGACAATGTTGCACAAGGGCAATGTTGCACAAGGAGCAATGTTGCACAAGGGGGAATGTTGCACAAGGGACAATGTTGCACAAGGGACAATGTTGCACAAGGGACAATGTTGCACAAGGGACAATGTTGCACAAGGGACAATGTTGCACAAGGGCAATGTTGCACAAGGGGCAATGTTGCACAAGGGGTAATGTTGCACAAGGGGCAATGTTGCACAAAGGGCAATGTTGCACAAGGGACAATGATGCACAACGGCCAATGTTGCACAAGGAGCAATGTTGCACAAGGGACAATGTTGCACAAGAGACAATGTTGCACAAGGGGCAATGTTGCACAAGGGGTAACGTTGCACAAGGGACAATGTTGCACAAGGGACAATGTTGCACAAGGGGCAACGTTGCACAACGGTCAGTGTTGCACAAGGGCAACATTGCACAAGGGACAATGTTGCACAAGGGACAATGTTGCACAAGGGGCAACATTGCACAAGGGACAATGTTGCACATGGGACAATGTTGCACAAGGGGCAACATTGCACAAGGGACAATGTTGCACAAGGGACAATGTTGCACAAGGGGCAACATTGCACAAGGGACAATGTTGCACAAGGGACAATGTTGCACAAGGGCCAATGTTGCACAATTGACAATGTTGCACAAGGGGCAACGTTGCACAAGGGACAATGTTGCACAAGGGGCAATGTTGCACAAGGGACAATGTTGCACAAGGGGCAACGTTGCACAAGGGGCAACGTTGCACAAGGGACAATGTTGCACAAGGGACAATGTTGCACAAGGGACAATGTTGCACAAGGGGCAACGTTGCACAAGGGGCAATGTTGCACAAGGGACAATGTTGCACAAGGGCAACGTTGCACAAGGGGCAACGTTGCACAAGGGACAATGTTGCACAAGGAACAACGTTGCACAATGGACAATGTTGCACAAGGGGCAACGTTGCACAAGGGGCAACGTTGCACAAGGGACAATGTTGCACAAGGGACAATGTTGCACAAGGGACAATGTTGCACAAGGGGCAACGTTGCACAAGGGGCAATGTTGCACAAGGGACAATGTTGCACAAGGGGCAACGTTGCACAAGGGGCAACGTTGCACAAGGGACAATGTTGCACAAGGAACAACGTTGCACAATGGACAATGTTGCACAAGGGGCAACGTTGCACAAGGGGCAACGTTGCACAAGGGACAATGTTGCACAAGGGGCAACATTGATGCGATCATTTGTTCAGTGTTTCGATTTAACAGCTGAATGATTTAGTTGGATTCTTGTAGAGGAATAGTGAGTTAATAATAGCGGGCGAGCACACACGCACGCACACACACACACACACGCACACACACATTCACGCACGCACACACACTAACGCACACATACACGCACGTACACACACATGCGTGTGTGTGTGTATCATCTGGGAGGTGAAATCCTGGCAGAGTCAAATAGAGAGAAGGATCTGGGGGTTGATATCACACCGAACCTGTCCCCAGAGGCCCACATCAAAAGGATATCATCAGCGGCATATGCTAGACTGGCCAACATAAGAACTGCCTTTAGAAACTTGTGTAAGGAATCTTTCAGAACTCTGTATACCACTTATGTCAGACCAATCCTGGAGTATGCAGCTCCAGCCTGGAGTCCATACCTAGTAAAACACAATACAAAGCTAGATAAGATTCAGCGGTATGCCACCAGGCTCGTCCCGGAACTGAGAGGATTGAGCTACGAGGAAAGGCTAAAGGAGCTGAACCTCACATCCCTGGAAAAGAGAAGAGTAAGGGGAGACATGATAACCACCTACAAAATTCTCAGGGGAATTGACAGGGTGGACAAAGACAAACTCTTCACCACGGGTGGGACACGAACAAGGGGACACAGGTGGAAACTTAGTACCCAGATGAGCCACAGAGACGGTAGAAAGATTTTTTTCAGTGTCAGAGTAGTTAATAAATGGAATGCATTAGGAAGTGATGTGGTGGAGGCTGACTCCATACACAGTTTCAAATGTAGATATGATAGAGCCCAGTAGGCTCAGGAATCTGTACACCAGTTGATTGACAGTTGAGAGGCGGGACCAAAGAGCCAAAGCTCAACCCCCGCAAGCACAATTAGGTACCTCTTGGCCGAGACCTGTCTTAGAGTATGCCGCGCCATCATGGAGCCCCCACCTGAAGAAACACATAAGGAAACTGGAGAAGGTTCAGAGGTTTGCGACGAGGCTTGTCCCAGAGTTACGAGGGAAGGGATATGAAGAGCGACTGAAGGAACTGAACCTTACGACACTAGAGAAAAGAAGGGAGAGAGGAGATATGATAGGGACATATAAAATACTCAGGGGAATTGACAAAGTGGAAATAGATGAAATGTTCACACGTAATAATAACAGAACGAGGGGACATGGGTGGAAACTGGAAACTCAGATGAGTCACAGAGATGTTAGGAAGTTTTCATTTAGCGTGAGAGTAGTGGAAAAATGGAATGCACTTGGGGAACAGGTCGTGGAAGCAAACACTATTCATAGTTTTAAGACTAGGTATGATAGGGAAATGGGACAGGAGTCATTGCTGTAAACAACCGATGGCTGGAAAGGCGGGATCCAAGAGTCAATGCTCGATCCTGCAAGCACAAATAGGTGAGTACAAATAGGTGAGTACACACACACACACACACACACACACACACACACACACACACACACACACACACACACACACACACACACACACACAGGGGCCAGGTAGCCTGGTGGATAGCGCGCAGGACTTGTAATTCTGTGGCGCGGGTTCGATTCCCGCACCCGGCAGAAACAAATGGGCAACGTTTCTTTCACCCTGAATGCCCCTGTTACCTAGCAGTAAATAGGTACCTGGGAGTTAGTCAGCTGTCACGGGCTGCTTCCTGGTGTGTGTGTGTGTGTGTGTGTGTGTGGTGTGAAAAAAAAAGTAGTTAGTGTAGTTAGTAAACAGTTGATTGACAGTTGAGAGACGGGCCGAAAGAGCAAAACTCAACCCCCGTAAAATACAACTAAGTGAATACACACATACACATATACACGCACGCACGCACGCACACATACACGAGCAACTGCACACATTTTTCATGTGTTGGCTGCACTATAAGCCTTACAGATGTTGCCATAAGCCTCGGAACAGGTGTTGTATGTCTCCACGCTCCATGTAGGAGGCTACCTCAGGCACTCTTGGTAACTCTGTGGCACTTATATCACTCTTGCTCTCACACCTCCGCTCCTCGTACTGGATCGCATCGAAATATGCTCTTTTGTCCTGTCTCTCAACTGTCAGTCAACTGGTGTACAGGTATCCAGAGCCTTTTCGGCTCTATTATGTCTACATTTGAAACTGTGTATAGAGTCAGCCTCCACCACATCACTGTCTAATGCATTCCACCTGTTAACTACTCTGACACTGACAAAGTTCCTTCTAATGTCTCTGTGGCTCATTTTTGGGTACTCAGTTTCCACCTGTGTCCCCTTGTTCGTGTTCCACCCGTGCTAAATAGATTATTTTTGTCTCCCTGTCAATTACTTTGAGAATTTTATAGGTAGTGATCATGTCTCCCCTTACTCTTCTGTTTTAAATGGATGTCAGGTTCAGCTTCCTTGGCCTTTCCTCGTAGCTCATACCTCTCAGTTCCGGGACTAGTTTGGTGGCATACCTCTAAATCATCGCTATCTTTGACTTGTGTTTAATTTGGAATGGGCTCCTGGCTAGAACTGCATACTCAAGAATTGGTCTGACGTAAGTGATATACATGGTTCTTAATGATTCATTACACAGGTTTTAAAGGAAGTTCTGATGTTGGCCAACCTAGCATATGCTGCTGATGATAACCTTTTCGTGTGGGCTTCAAGGGACAGGTTCGGTGTGATATCAACCCCCAGATTTATTCTCTATTTGACTCTTGCAGGATTTCCCTCCCAGATGGTACCTTGTGTTCAGCCTGCTGCTCCCTTCGCCTAATTTCATTACTTTACAGGTAAAATATTAAGGGGCTGGTCCCAAACCTGCACACAGAAATAACATCACATGAGACCAGAAGACATGGCAGGATGTGCAGAATACCCCCGTTGAAGAGCAGAGGTGCAACAGGTACTCTGAGAGAGAACTATCAACATCAGAGGCCCGAGACTGTTCAACACGCTTCCACTACACATAAGGGGCATAAATGGCCGACCCTCCAGTGTTCAAGAGAGAACTGATGAACACCTATCAAGGATACCTGTTCAACCAGGCTGTGATTCATACGTCAGGCTGCGAGCAGCACCGTCTACAGCTTGGGTGACCAGTTCAGCAACCAGGAGGCCTGGTCAGTGAC
>WNGS01010474.1:0-10770 GCA_020271785.1 Procambarus virginalis
CCCAGACAAACTGCTTGTTACTGGACGCCTGCTTTCTCATTGGCCGCTATCCAACACACACCACTCCAGCTCCACGCCAATCACATTCCTCGCTAGCCATTGTTGACCGTCAGCCATTCTCTCACCAGAATATATCGTGCTCTGCTGTGAACACCTAAGTTGACTCACCTCGTGTGATCAAATAGAGGTTTATAGCTAGCGCATATATTCCCAGCACTAATATTATTTTACTTGTTTATTTCATGTCACTTCCCTCCCTTTAACGTAATTCAGTTTTATGTTCAGTTATTTTTCCACTTGTTGTTCTGCACCATTAAGCCAAGATTTTGCTTTATTTCAATTTGTTTCTTAGTGTTATTAAAGAGCATTGTTATTATTGTGTTTTATGTCTCTTCCCTTACCTTACCACAGATTATCAAACACGCAGTCATTCTTTTTTTTCCTTTTTTTTACTTTTTTTTTTTATATGTGGCCTGGCTTAACATCTGCCAGTGGAAGACTGCCGACCACCATACTCCACTACTTTACCGTCATATATTGGGGGCCTGTCCTAGGAGCTGCACTCAGGTATTGGTAATTGTGGTAAGCGTACTGGCTTTCATTTCCCTTGCTTTCATTATTTACATTAATCATTTTTTATTATATGGTGCTGTGTATATTGTGCATTACGGGAGTAGCATATGGTGAGTGTGAGACAACTTTGGATTACGTGGTGACTGTAGGCCGCAGTCATACTCTTAATTGGTCGTCTCCCCCTTCCGTGTTATTACCGTGTTTAACATCTTTTGTCCTCAGATATTTCTCACATTTTTGACAGATTATCACATAGGTACCCTGGTACTGTGGTCTGTCTCCGGGTCAATAGCACCTAATTTCTGCAATCCGACTCTAGGAGGAAAAAGAGGGCCAAGATCCTCTAGCACGAACTATTATTGGCGAGTTGGGACCTCGCCGATAGTTCTCGTCACCAGTTGACACTCGCACCCCTACTCGTCGGTCAGATTGATGGTATTTACCCAAGGTAGGGAATTAGCGTTCTTTCTTTTGAGCACGAAGTTCGCTAATTCTGTAAATACCATATTCAATTTCAGTGGGTACCTTTGCTTATGTTCTATAGTGACTTGGCAAGGTATGACTACATTTTTTGGACTACCTCATTTATTTTGAAGCCATTTAGTGTTTCACTTGTCTTTTAAACTCAGTTTCCACTAATTAGTAGGATTTTCTTGCCTTTATCCTCCCACAGTGAGTACCAGGTACAAGATTTCCTGCGACCTTATTCATTTACCATCTTGAATTAACTTTAATTATTAATAATTCCCCACAGGATAGGTATCAGTTGCCACGTTTCCTGTTTCTGACATTCACCATATTCTCACTGTATATTCGTGTCTCCTTTATTTTGCTATATTTTCACAATGTTTCGCCTACAAGCTTTCAAGGCAAATCCAGAAGGTGAAATAGAGAAATTGCGTCACGCTAAAAGGGTCGAATTGATAACTCTTGCACACGAGTATCAATTGGAAGTTCCACCTGGCGCCAACAAATATGCCATAAATAATATAATTTTAGATTATCTTTTGGATGAAGGGACGATAGATTCTGATACTCATGAACAATACACTATTTCAGATAAACATGACTTGACAGCAATAAAGCTCAAGCTAGAACTTGCTAAGATCGAGCGGGAGCAACAACAGGAAGCAGCTGCCATCAGAGAGCGTGAAGCTGCAATCAGAGAGCGTGAAGCTGCCATCAGAAAGGAAGAACAAGAGCGTGAAGCTAACATCAGAAAGGAAGAACAAGAAAGAGAAATCCGCCTTAAAAGAGAAGAGGCCGCACTGAAGAGAGAAGAAAGTGAAGGGGAGGCCTACTCCTCAAAGGACAGCAAGAACGTGAGTTGGCCTTATACAAACAGCGACTCGAGATACAACGTGAACACGACAAACGGCAGGCAGAAACAGCTCTAAACTGTCGTGACCGAGAACTCACGAGGGACGCTGCACACCAAGCTCAACTCCAACAAGCTGCCGCTAGTCTTCCTCCCAGTTTCAATGTCTCCCATGCAAGTAAGTTAATGCCCCCGTTCATAGAAACGGAGGTTGATGTGTTTTTCACCACTTTTGAGACCCTTGCTGATCAACTTAATTGGCCTGACGACCAATGGGCTACCCTTCTCCGAGTACATTTAACAGGTAGAGCAGCAGTCACACTCAGCACTTTGGCATCAGAAAACGACTACACCACCTTGAAGCAAGCTGTGTTGGACGCCTACCTTCTCTCCACCGAAAGCTATCGACGAAAGTTCCGTGACTACGTCAAGGCAAGTACCACCACCTTCTTAGAATTTGCTAACACCAAACGGAGGTATTTCATGAAATGGCTGGAGGCAGCACATGTCTCTACTTTTCCAGAGCTTGTCAACCTCATACTGGTTGAAGAATTTTTGAGACGTGTACCTCCTCCTGTCCGCCTATACTTAGCAGACAAAGAAGAGACCGATTTGGTGAAGTGCGCGAAGTCAGCTGACACTTACAGCCCCATCCACCGGCTGACACCAGAACCTACCAGTAAGAAGTCTTGGTACAGTTACGAGAAAGCGAGCCCAGATCAAGGTACTGCAGGTATTGTCGACTATATGGACATACCATTGAGAAATGTGGTAAGTCCCAATCTAAAGGTAACATCGAACCTCCTAAGTCTAAACCTACTCACCCTAAGTCCGGTAAGCCTGTAATGAATGTTGGTGTTCATGCTAATGATCTCTCTCTCTTTAGCAAGCATCTATATCCAGGAACTATCTCTACCCACGGTTCAGATTCAGAGCGACGTTTTGGACTTAAGATCCTACGGGACACAGCGGCTCTACAATCGATCGTCTTGAAATCAGCTGTGCCCAACGTCGCCTACACAGGAGAGACTGTATTCATCACTGACCTTACTGCTACAACTCCTTATCCTCTTGCCAGAGTTTACCTAGATTGTCCCTTCGTGACCGGTGAAGTCCAAGTCGCCGTCAGGGAAAAGCCTTTTCCCATGCCTGGAGTACAACTTCTCCTGGGCAACGACTTGGCAGAAGACCAACAACCAAACAACCTGATCGTCAAGGACATATCCGAGGTAAGCAACTCTGTGTTGGATAACCCGATTTTTGAGCATGTTCCAGCAAAGGTTCAAGAGAGTGATGAAGGTTCTCCTCCTGTTATGGTGACCACCCGTGCTCAAGCTGCACGACCACAGCCAGCTGACTCTACTGCTACCGCTGTCCCTCAGGACCCTTCGAAACTACCCCCTAATCTGACCGCTTTGGAGTTCCGTAAGTTACAGAGAGATGATCTTACCTTGACACCATTATTCTTTCAGGCTGAAACCCAATCCGACAGTGTTCCTGGGTTCTTTATGGAGAACGAATTACTCTATCGCAGGTATAGACCCAGTAAACTGAAGGACGAGGACGATTGGGCAGACGTTGAACAACTAGTGATTCCTACCAGCCTGCGGCCCACGATTCTACACCTGGCCCACGGAGCATTGTCACACTACGGGTTCAACAAGACTTACCATGGAATTCGACAAGACTACTACTGGCCAGGTATGGTAACGACGTCAAGAATCATGTCAACTGTGCCACGTGTGTCAGTTAGCCGGGAAACCGAACGTTTCCATTCCCAGAGCACCACTGATACCCATCCAGGTGCCTGAGGAACCGTTCCACAAACTTATTATTGACTGTGTTGGTCCTTTGCCTCGGACCAGTGCAGGCAACGCCTATATCTTAACCATCCTGTGTCCTACCACCAGATTTCCGATAGCAGTTCCAGTGAAAAATATTACGGCTGCTACAGTGGTGAAGAATCTACTGAAAATCTTCACCCAGTATGGATTTCCGAGGGAGATTCAGAGCGACTGTGGCACCAACTTCACCAGTGATCTCTTCAAACGGACTCTGGAGGAGTTCAACATCAAACAGGTACTGTCCAGCCCCTATCATCCTGCTTCACAGGGTTCTCTCGAGCGTAGTCATCAGACCATCAAGGCACTCTTAAAAAGTTTTGTAATGAGACCTCAAAGGATTGGGATAGGCAAATTGATCTCATCATGTGTATTTTCAGAAGTCTTCCCAACGAGTCACTAGGAGTATCTCCTTATGAGATGCTCTACGGACGTAAGTGCCGTACACCTCTCAAGGCTTTCAAGGATTCTCTACGTGATGCCACCTTCAGTGAGCATCAGAATGTGCCCCAGTATCTTCAAAACCTCCGACACATTCTAGAGAGGGTCCATTCCTTTGCTAGCAACAACCTACAGAAAGCCCAGGAGAGGATGAAGACTCGTTACGACCAGCACTGCCAAGTAAGGAAGTTTAAACCGGGAGACTTAGTTCTTGCCTATTTCCCTATCCCAGGTTCTCCTTTACAGAACAGGTTCTCAGGACCCTACCGTGTTAAGGAGTGCCGGAACAACTTCAACTACGTTCTCGAGACCCCCGATAGGCGGCGGAAGACCCAGCTGTGCCACATCAATCTACTCAAGCCCTATCATGGGGTTCCTCCCACTGTGTTAACCAATTTCACCTCATTTACAGGTCCATACAGCCACAGTGAGACCTTCCCTGCTTCTCCTTCCGAAAACACTGACACTGAGACAGCGCTTTCTAATTCGGAAATCCTTACTGACCTTCACAATCATTTTCAGGACGATAATAGTGCTTCACTCATCAAACTCATCAGAGAACATCAGGAGTTGTTTCGAGATGATCCCCAAGAGTGTACTGTGACTCGGCACGACATCCAACTGCTACCTGACACCCAGCCGATTCGCCAACCGTTCTACCGAATCAGCCCTAGCAAAACGGAAGTCATGCGTGCTGAGGTACAGTATCTCTTGGACCATGGACTGGCTACCCCCTGTGAGTCCCCCTGGGCCTCACCATGCATCCTGGTACCCAAACCTCACGGCAAAATCCGTCTTTGCACGGATTATAGGAAGTTGAACCGGGTCACAGTGAAGGACGCCTACCCAATACCTAGGATAGACGACATACTTGATGCCATTGGTAATGCCCGCTACCTGTCTCAGGTAGACTTACTCAAGGGCTATTACCAGGTGAGTTTAACGGAGCGAGCTAAAGAACTGTCTGCCTTTATAACCCCGTTCGGGCTTTTCAGGTACAATCGCCTTCCCTTTGGACTCTGCAATGCCCCGCCACCTTTCAGAGAGCTGTCAACCGCGTCATCCAGGGCTTGGACAACACCTACGCCTATTTGGATGATATCGTGGTAGCATCCAACACCTGGAGCGAACACCTGCTCCAGCTACAACGATTGTTCTACAAGCTCCTGAAAGCCGGCCTCACCATCAATCTGGGCAAGTCCACCTTCGCGAAAGGTAAAGTGCGGTACCTGGGTCATGTTATAGGGAGTGGCAGCCTGGCTCCGTTAAATATCCACATTCAAGCAATCCAACAGTATCCACAGCCTACTACCAGGAAGCAGCTCCTGCGCTTCCTTGGTCTTGCTTCCTATTACCGTAGGTTTGTGAAGAATTTTAGCACTGTTGCAACCCCCTTAATCACCTTAACCAGTCCCAAGCAACGGTATAATTGGACCAGGGAGCAAACCGTTGCCTTCGAACAACTCAAATTCCTCCTCTGTTCTAATCCTATTCTCGCCTCACCAGATATCAAGAAGCCTTTCATCCTCCATGTCGACGCCAGTGGTACCGGCATCGGAAGTGTCTTAATGCAGCAGCGAGGCGAGGAGGTTCTACCTGTCAGCTACTACAGTTGCAAGTTGAAGCCTCATCAGAAAAACTACAGTACTATAGAGAAGGAACTCCTCTCCATCGTCCTGAGCTTACAACACTTTGCACCATATCTGCACGGTGCTAGGTCCACTACCATCTATTCGGACCACAACCCTCTGAGATTCCTACATCAAGCCCAATTTAATAACCAACGTCTGCTGCGATGGGCTTTATATCTTCAAGGCTTCAATTTAAAGATCTGCTACATCAAGGGGCCTGATAACATCATCGCTGACGCCCTCTCCAGAGTGCATGAGGTAGAGGCAGCTCCACCTCCCACTCTACCTCCCGTGAACGTGACTCTACCAGAACCGCAGGCTTCGGGGGAGAGTTGTGACGATAATCTCTTCCCAGAGATTTAGCCTGCTATATCTTCCCATCGTCCCATTCTCAACAATATGCAAGATACGTTTTATAGTGGCTTAACGTATATATCAAGACAGCCACACGCACCTGCAACTCCCTCCTTCCCCCCACTTCTGCACACCTGGTCGCGCCGACGGCTACAGTCCCAGACAAACTGCTTGTTACTGGACGCCCTGCGTTCTCATTGGCCGCTAACCAACACACCACTCCAGCTCCACGCCAATCACATTCCTCGCTAGCCATTGTCAGGACCGCCAGCCATTCTCTCACCAGAATATATCCAGTGCTCATGCTATGAACACCTAAGTTGACTCACCTCGTGTGATCAAATAGAGGTTTATAGCTAGCGCATATATTCCCAGCACTAATATTATTTTACTTGTTATTTCATGTCACTTCTCCTCCCTTTAACGTAATTCAGTTTTATGTTCAGTTATTTTTCCACTTGTTGTTCTGCACCATTAAGCCAAGATTTTGCCTTTATTTCAATTTGTTTCTTAGTGTTATTAAAGAGCATTGTTTATTATTGTGTTTTATGTCTCTTCCCTTACCTTACCACAGATTATCAAACACGCAGTCATTCTTTTTTTTTCCTTTTTTTTACTTTTTGTTTTTATATGTGGCCTGGCCTTAACATCTGCCAGTGGAAGACTGCCGACCACCATACTCCACTACTTTACCGTCACAATATATATATATATATATATATATATATATATATATATATATATATATATATATATATATATATATATATATATATATATATATATATATATATATGTCGTACCTAGTAGCCAGAACGCACTTCTCAGCCTACTATGCAAGGCCCGATTTGCCTAATAGGCCAAGTTTTCATGAATTAATTGTTTTTCGACTACCTAACTTACCTAACGTAACCTAACCTAACTTTTTCGGCTACCTAACCTAACCTAACCTATAAATATAGGTTAGGTTAGGTTAGGTAGGGTTGGTTAGGTTCGGTCATATATCTACGTTAATTTTAACTCCAATAAAAAAAATTGACCTCATACATAAGGAAATGGGTAGCTTTATCATTTCATGAGAAAAAAATAGAGAAAATATATTAATTCAGGAAAACTTGGCTTATTAGGCAAATCTGGCCTTGCATATTAGGCCAAAAAGTGAGTTTTGGCTACTAGGTACGACATATATATATATATATATATATATATATATATATATATATATATATATATATATATATATATATATATATATAAAATATCCAACTATAGAATACTTTCCCACCAGGAGACTCGAACCCTAGCCAGCACAGAAGCCTTCCAGCCACCGGCATGACAGGTAGCGCCTTAACCCACTGCACCACGCTCAGACCCTTAAAAGAGATGGTAATTTTGGGGCATTTCAACACTCCAAAGATCACCACCTCCCAAGAGCACCAGAGCTAGTGAGGGGTCAAATTTACGTTTTTTCATCAAGTCCCTGTTGAATATAGGAATACACTGTGTCTATGCTTAATGCCCAACTCGCCTAAACACGTGAGAGTAGTTATTCAACGATAGAACACTTTCCCACCAGGAGACTCGAACCCTAGCCAGCACAGAAGCCTTCCAGCCACCGGCATGACGGGTAACGCCTTAACCCACTGCACCACGCTCAGACCCTTAAAAGAGATGATAATTATCGCGATACCTGTCATGCCGGTGGCTGGAATGCTTCTGTGCTGGTCACAACTGCAAGAAAAATGACAGGTTGGATAACAAGAACTTTTCACACTAGAGATGCTATACCGATGATGACACTTTTCAAAACGCTTGTGCTCTCTAGAGTGGAGTACTGCTGCACAATGACAGCCCCTTTCACAGCTGGAGAAATTGCTGACCTGGAGAGCGTGCAGAGGTCCTTTACTGCTAGAATCCACTCAGTAAAACATCTAAACTATTGGGACCGACTAAAGAGCCTAAATCTGTATTCCCTTGAGCACAGGCGGGAGAGATACATAATAATTTACACGTGGAAAATATTAGAGGGGCTGGTCCCAAACCTGCACACAGAAATAACATCACATGAGACCAGAAGACATTTTAGGATGTGCAGAATACCCCCGTTGAAAAGCAGAGGTGCAACTGGTACTCTGAGAGAGAACTCTATCAACATCAGGGGCCCGAGACTGTTCAACACGCTCCCGCTACACATAAGGGGCATAACTAGCAAACCCCTCACAGTGTTCAAGAGAGAACTGGATAAGCACCTCCAAAGGATACCTGATCAACCAGGCTGTGACTCATACGTCAGGCTGCGAGCAGCCGCGTCCAACAGCCTGGTCAGTCCAGCAACCAGGAGGCCTGATCGATGACCGGGCCGCGGGGACGCTAAGCCCCGGAAGCACCTCAAGGTATACTCATCCAGTGGGAAGTAGTGGACCCCTTACTCATCCTGTAGATGATAGTGGCCCCCAAACCCATCCTGTGGGCAGTAGTGAACCCCATACTCATCCTGCAGGCGGTAGTGGACGCCATACCTATCCTATGGGTAGTTTTTGGGCCCAGATCCATTCTACAAGTGGTATGGACCCCTTACCCACCTAACAGGTGGTAGTGGACCCTATACCCATCCTACAGTCGGTAGTAGACACTATATCATCCTGTTTGCAGTAGTTTACCCCATAGACATCCCAACGTAACATCGTTTTCTGTTAACGTTCCTACAATACATTCTTTAAAGTTTATAAAGCACATGCTAGTGTATATAATGTTGATTGGTGAAGCACTATTATTCTATGTATTAATTTATAGTGCTTATTATAATTTACTAAGAACAACTAATATTTCTCAAAACAAAACTACTAAACTTCAATAGGATGTAGCTGCTCTGTAATATTCTAAGAGCATTGACAATAGCAGGTAAATTTCACAACCCAAGTGGGACCTGAAAACTACAATTTTCATTACAAGTGAACCAATCACGACCATTCTGCTGTCTACGGCGATGGACGGGTACTGTGAGACGTAAATTGGTACATGAGGAAGAGTTTGGGCCTTGGAAAAAATCTAACTGGGAATGTACCGCATATGTACTAATTCATATTCAACATAATAACTTTAAGCTTTAAGTCATATATGTGCTGTCTTGTGCGAGAGCGAGTTGCACTCACACACGGTTTAGTACTAGCACCTGTCCTGTCTCACACACTATTTGGTTCAGAACTAGCACCTGTCCTGTCTTTCACCCACACACACGATTCAGTACTAGCACCTGTCCTGTCTCACTCACTCATGGTTCAGTACTAGCACCTGTCCTGTCTCACTCACTCATGGTTCAGTACTAGCACCTGCCTGTCTCTCACTACATACATGGTTCAGGACTGGCACCTGTCCAGTATCTCACACCCCTACAAGGTTCTGTTCTATCGCTGACCTGTCTCACACCCACACACAGGTGAGTACTAGCACCTGCCCTGTCTCTCACACACACACAGTTGAGTTCTAGCACCTGTCCTGTTTTTC
The DNA here is from genome assembly GCA_020271785.1 of Procambarus virginalis. NCBI lineage: Eukaryota > Metazoa > Arthropoda > Malacostraca > Decapoda > Cambaridae > Procambarus > Procambarus virginalis. Next base: position 9,663 of record WNGS01010474.1, read on the forward strand.
ACACCACACACGCACACACACACACACACACACCACACACACACACACACACACACACACACACACACACCCACACCCACACACACACACACACACACACCACACACACACTCACACACACACACACACACACACACACACACACACACACACACACACACACACACACACACACACACCACACACACACGCACACGCACACACCTACAAGTTATGTTCTATCGCCTGACCTGTCTCACACACACACATGCAAGGTGATTGCATAACTTGTATACCATGCAAGGTGATGGAGAAGATTGTGAGAAAAAACCTAGTAACACATCTGGAGAGAAGAGACTTCGTGAAAAACCATCAACATGGGTTCAGGGAGGTAAATCTTGCCTTACAGGCTTGATAGAATTCTACGATCAGGTGACAAAAAATTAAGCAAGAAGAGAAGGGTGCGCGGACTGCATTTTTTTGGACTGTCGGAAAGCCTTTGACACAGTACCCCATAAAAGGTTGATGCATAAGCTGGAGAAACAGGCAGAGTAACAGGTAGGGCGCTCCAGTGGATAAGGGAGTACCTAAGCAATAGGAAGCAGAGAGTTACAGTGAGGGGTGAGACCTCAGACTGGCGTAAAGTCACCAGTGGAGTCCCACAGGGCTCTGTACTTGGACCTATCCTGTTTTTCTGATACGTAATGATCTCCCAGAGGGTATAGACTCATTCCTCTCAACTTTGCTGACGACGCCAAAATTATGAGAAGGATTAAGACAGAGGAGGACAGCTTGAGGCTCAAGAAGACCTGGACAAGCTGCAGGAATGGTCGAACAAATGGCTGTTAGAGTTTAACCCAAGCAAATGGGATGTAATGAAGATAGGGGTAGGAAGCAGGAGACCAGATACAAAGTACCATTTGGGAGATGAAATCCTTCAAGAGTCAGAGAGAGAGAAAGACCTGGGGGTTGATATCACGCCAGACTTTCCCCTGAAGCTCATATCAAGAGGATAACATCAGCAGCATATGCCAGGTGGCTAACATAAGAACGCCTTTAAAAAATTGTCACATGGAATCCTTTCAGCACTATTATATACACCTATTGTCAGACACCAATCCTGGAGTAT
>WNGS01010474.1:25098-35098 GCA_020271785.1 Procambarus virginalis
GGACGTGGCAACAAGAAACTTTCTAAGCCAGCACATCAAGGAACCAACAATAATGAGAGGAGAAAGATGAACCAGCAATGCTTGATTTGATATTTACCCTAAATGGTTGGGATATAAGGGAAGTTAAGATGGAAGCGCTTTGGTAAATGAGTGATCACAGTGCATTGAACTTTGAGTACCTGGTAGAGCTAGGAATTACCTCCCCCAAAAAAGAACTAGGAATTAAAAGGCTGGCATACCGCAATAGGAATTATGAACAGATGAGAAGTTTCCTAAGGGAAATTGGGACATAGACCTCTGAGACAAGTCTGTACAAGGTATGATGGACTATGTTACCCCAAAAGTGTCAGGAGGCAGTAAACAGGTTCATCCCCGGCCCAAAGGGAAAATCAGAGAAGCAACAGAAGAATCCATGGTATAATAGGGAATGTATGGAAGCGAATAAACTGAACAAAAGGGCGTGGAGGAACTGCAGGAATATCAGAACACAGGAAGGCAGAGAGAGATACCAGAGAACCAGGAATGAATACGGTCAGGGGAAAAGAGAGAGCAGAGAAAAGTTATGAAAATGATATAGCAAACAAGCCAAGACCAAACCAATGCTACTCCATAGTCACATCAGAAGGAAAACAACAGTGAAAGAACAGGTATTGAAACTTATAACAGGCGAGGACAGGTATACAGAGGAATGACAAAGAGGTGTGTGAAGATTTCAAACAAGAGGTTCCAGGAGGTCTTCACAATAGAAAAGGTGATGTCACTGTGCTAGGAGAAAGGAGGTAAACCAGGCGGCCTTGTAAGAGTTCAAAATTACGAGAGAAAAGGTCACGAGACACCTGCTGGATGTGGATGTTAGAAAGGCTTTTGGTCCAGACGGGATCTCACCCTGGTTACTGAATGAGTGTGCAGAGGCACTTTCCTTGCCACTCTCAATAGTGTAAAGTAAGTCACTGAGAACGGGAGACCTACCAGAAATATGGAAGACGGCAAATGTGGTCTCAATATACAAAATGGGCGACAGGCAAGAGGCACTGATCTACAGGCCAGTGTCCTTGACTTGTATACCATGCAAGGTGATGGAGAAGATGTGAGAAAAAAACCTAGTAACACATCTGGAGAGAAGGAGACTTCGTGACAAATCACCAACATGGGTTCAGGGAGGGTAAATCTTGCCTTACAGGCTTGATAGAATTCTACGATCAGGTGACAAAAATTAAGCAAGAAAGAGAGGGCTGGGCGGACTGCATTTTTTTGGACTGTCGGAAAGCCTTTGACACAGTACCCATAAAGGTTGATGCATAAGCTGGAGAAACAGGCAGGAGTAACAGGTAGGGGCTCCAGTGGATAAGGGAGTACCTAAGCAATAGGAAGCAGAGAGTTACAGTGAGGGGTGAGACCTCAGAATGGCGTAAAGTCACCAGTGGAGTCCCACAGGGCTCTGTACTTGGACCTATCTCTGTTTCTGATATATCGTAAATGATCTCCCAGAGGGTATAGACTCATTCTCTCAATCTTTGCTGACGACGCCAAAATTATGAGAAGGATTAAGACAGAGGAGGACAGCTTAGGCTTCAAGAAGACCTACAAGCTGCAGGAATGGTCAACAAATGGCTGTTAGAGTTTAACCCAAGCAAATGTGATGTAATGAAGATAGGGTAGGAGCAGGAGACCAGATACAAAGTACCATTTGGGAGAGAAATTCTTCAAGAGTCACAGAGAGAGAAAATATGGGGGTTGATATCACGCCAGACTTTCCCCTGAAGCTCATATCAAGAGGATAACATCAGCAGCATATGCCAGGTGGCAACATAGAACGGCTTAAAACTTCGTAAGAATTTTCAAACTTTATATACCACATATGTCAGACCAATCCTGGAGTATGAGCCCCAGTCATGGAGTCCATATCTAGTCAAGATAAGACTAAACTGGAAAGGTTCAAAGGTTTGCACACCAAACTAGTACCCGAGCTGAGAGGTATGATCTACGAGAGGACTACAGGAATTAAACCTCCTTCGTTGGGAAGACAGAAGAGTTAGGGGGGACATGATCACCACATTCAAGATTCTCAAGAGGAATGCATAGGGGATAAAGAAGGCTTTTTAACACTAAGGGGCAACACGCACTAGGGGCACAGGTGGAAACTGAGTGCCCAAATGAGACACAGAGATATAAAAGAACTTTCTTAGTGTCAGACGTGTGGTTACAAATGGAATGCATTAGGAAGTGATGTGGTGGAGGCTGACTCCATACACAGTTTCAAGTGTAGATATGTAGAGCCCAATAGGCTCAGGAATCTGTACACCTGTTGATTGACGGTTGAGAGGCGGGACCAAAGAGCGCAGAGCTCCACCCCCGCAAACACAACTAGGTGAGTACTAGGTGAGTACACACACACACACACATACAAACACACGACCTTGGAGAGTGTGTCTCCAAGGGTCGAGGGAGGCTGTACACGTGGTGCCGCGCTCGCCAATATGATTCAGATCTCGGGACATCAGAGGGATAGCGGGAAATTCGGTGTTCAGTGATAATAACAAAGTGCACACACACCAATATAGAAACTAGCAAATTTATGGAATGTGTCCGTTAGGGAATATGAGACAAGATCAGGTGTACGACATCATGTACCGGGACAAGCACGTTGGCCACTTGCATGGTCCAGAGTGTACACAACTAGGTGCGATAGTGAAAATCATAACAAATAGTGATAGGATAGTGAAGAAGTGATCTGAAACGGGTGGCATTAGATACATATCGGTGCTAAGTAGGATACAAGAGTGAACTGATAACAAGAGACCCCCTGGCAGCAGCGTGGATGGAGACAGCAGGCCTACACACCACTGTTCAACAGTACTTTTAACACCTGTTTGTGATGCGGGAGTGTATTTTGAATGTATGCGGTAAGGTTAAGGCCTCTCACGAAGTCAGTCAGTCAAACGTGTACAGTGTTTTGCTTTAATAGTTAGTCTTGGTATATAAGTTAACAACGGACAACGAACCTAAAGGAAATATTCGGCTCACGTTGGGACTAGTTTGTGGCACCGACAGTGTGAAAAAAAACACTCCGCCCTACACCGGACACTCCCCACCCCTTTCTGCACCCCCCACACCCCGTCCCTCTCATAACCCTCAACTCATCCCCACACCATAAGCACACAAAGGCAGTACATAGACCAGCCGTACCCACCATTGGCTACTCTCTACCTCCCTCCCCCTCTCTCCCCACCTTCTCACTCATTGCCCCACCTTTCTATTCTTACCTCTTCCTTCTATCCCTCCCCCTTAACTCCCTCCCCCCATCTTTCTCTCCTCTCCTCTCTCTTCGTCTCCCCCCTTCTCTCTCCCTCCCCCCTCTCTCTAGTCCGCTCTCTCTCTCTCTCTCCCTCTCTCTCCTCTCCCCTCTCTCATCCCTCTCACTCTCTCTCCTCTCTATCATCTCTCTCTCATCCTCTCTAGCTCCTCTCTCCTCTCTCTCTCTATCTCTCTCATCTCTCTCTCTCTCTCTGCTCTCTCTAGCTCTCCTCTCTGCTCTCTGGCTCCTCTCTCTCTCTCTCTCCTCTACGCTATGTTCTCTTGCTCCCTTGTGTCTTCTTCGCTCTCTGCTCTCTCTGCTGTCTTCCTCTCTCTCTCTCTCACACCTCCACACCCCATTCTGCACCCTGTCACCCCTCCCCATTCCCATGATTAAGTCCATCCCCCTCCCCACCCTTTCCTCCTCCACTCTCTCCCCTTCACCCCCTCTCCTCCCCTTCACCCATATCCCTTCCACTATCCTCCTCCCCCCCCTCACCTCCGTACCCTCCCCTCCATGTCCCCCCCTAATCTCCTTAACCCACACCTTACCTGTCTCCCTTCCCTTAAACCTCACACCCCCCACCCCAAAATCTACTGAGACCCTGCAAACCAACTCAAAGATCTTCTCACTACGGAACAGCTTCCCACACCAGCAGCAATGCTTGCCCAGAAAGGGACAAGAAAATGAACAGAGAAAGTGAGCTTCAACGGCAATGTACACTAACATAGATGGGATTACAAATAAAACAAGTGAACTCGGAGAATGGGCACTAGAAAGAAAACCCAGAACATAATAGCACTCACAGAAACAAAGCTAACAAAAACCATAACAAACGCAGTGTTTTCACAGGGCTACTATGTAGTGAGGAAAGAAAGAGAAGGGAGAGGAGGAGGTGGTGTAGCTTTGCTAATAAGAGAAGGTTGGAGTTTCGAAGAGATGGTAATTCAGAACTGTGAAGGTTTCAGTGACTACATATCAGGCACCATAGCAACTGGAGGACAGAAAATTATAGTAGCAGTCATATATAACCCCCCACCGAATGACAGAAGATCCAGACAGGAATATGATAGAAACAACTTGGCCACCTTCAATATAATAGAGAGAGCAGCTTCTGTGGCTAGCAGGAACGGATCCAGACTACTAATCATGGGCGACTTCAACCATGAGAAGACTGGGGGAACAGAGACCCACATGGAGGCCCAGACACATGGAGAGCTAAACTGCTGGATGTGGCAACAAGAAACTTTCTAAGTCAACACGTCAAGGGACCGACAAGAATGAGAGGAGGGGTTGAACCAGCCATGCTTGATCTGATATTTACCCTAAATGAGTCGGATATGATGAAAGTTAAGTTGGAAGCCCCCTTGGGAATGAGTGATCATAGTGTATGGAGCTTTGAGTACCTGCTTGAGCTAGGAATTATCACCCCCAAAAAAGAACTGGGAAACAAAGGGCTGGCGTACCGAAAGGGAAACTATGAGGGGATAAAGAATTCCTATGGGATATACATTGGGACACAGAACTCGGAACCAAGTCCGTACAAGACATGATGGACTATGTCATCCAAAAATGTCAGGAGGCTGTAAGCAGGTTTGTCCCAGCCCGACAGGAAAAAACAGAGAAGCAAAGGGAGAATCCGTGGTTTAATAGGGAATGTATGAAAGCAAAGGAGCTGAACAAAAGGGCATCGAGGAACTTCCGTAATAACAGAACACCAGAAAGTAGAGAGAGGTACCAGAGAACCAGGAACGAGTATGTTAGTGTGAGAAGAACAGCTGAGAAAAGATATGAAAATGATATAGCTAATAAAGCCAAGACTGAACGAAAGCTACTACACAGTCACATCAGGAGGAAGACAACAGTGAAGGAACAGTTGATGAAACTTAGGGTGGGCGAGGACAGGTACACAAAGAATGACAAAGAGGTGTGTGAAGAACTCAACAAAAGGTTCCAGGAGGTCTTTACAATAGAACAGGGAGAAGTCACGGCGCTAGGAGAGGTGGCAGCAAACCAGGTGACCATGGAAAGGTTCGAAATTACAAGAGATGAGGTCAAGAAGCACCTATTGGAGCTGGATGTGAAAAACGCTGTTGGGCCGGACGGAATCTCACCATGGGAATTGAAAGAGTGTGCAGGAGCACTTTGCTTGCCACTCTCCATAGTGTATAGTAGGTCACTGGAAACGGGAGACCTACCAGAAATATGGAAGGCTGCTAATGTAGTACCAATATACAAAAAGGGTGACAGACAAGAGGCACTGAACTACAAGCCAGTACATACATACATATGTATGTATATATGTATGTATGTATGTATGTATGTATGTATGTATTTATGTATGTATGTATGTATGTATGTATGTATGTATGTATGTATGTATGTATGTATGTATATATGTATGTATGCACCTAATTGTGCTTGCGGGGGTTGAGCTCTGGCTCTTTGGTCCCGCCTCTCAACTGTCAATCAACAGGTGTACAGGTTCCTGAGCCTACTGGGCTCTATCATATCTACACTATAAACTGTGTATGCAGTCAGCCTCCACCACATCATTTCCTAATGCATTCCATTCACCTCAGACCCATCTAGTGGGTGGTAGTGGACCCCATACTGTGGGTGGTAGTGGACCCCATACTGTGGGTGGTAGTGGCCCCCATACCCATCCTGTGGGTGGTAGTGGACCCCATACCCATCTTGTGGGTGCTAATGGACTCCATGCCCATCTAGTGGGTGGTAGTGAATCCCATACTTATCCTGTGGGTGGTAGTGGACCCCATACCCATCTTGTGGGTGCTAGTGGACTCCATGCCCATCTAGTGGGTGGTAGTGAATCCCATACTTATCCTGTGGGTGGTAGTGGACCCCATGCCCATCCTGTGGGTGGTATAGTGACCCCATACCCATACTGTGGGTAATAATGGCCCCCTCATACCCACCTTATGCGCGGTAGAGGACCCTATACCCATCCCGTGGATGGACGTGGCCCCCATACCCACCCTGTGGGTGGACGTGGCCCCCATACCCACCCTGTGGGCGGTTGTGGATCCCATACGTATCCGGTGAGCGGTAGTGGACCCCCATACCCATCTTGTGGGTGGTAGTGACCCCATAGCTATCCTGTAGCCTACTGTAGGCAGTAGTGAACCCCACACCCACCTTGAGGGCTGTTGTGGACCCCATACGTATCCTGTGGGCGATAGTGGACCCCATACCTATCCTGTGGACGGTAGTGGACCCCGTACGTATCCTATGGGCGGTAGTGGACCCCATACTCTTCCTGTAAGTGATAGTGGACTCCATGCCCATCCTGTGAGTAATAGTGGACCCCATACCTATCCTGTGGGCGATAGTGGACCCCATACCTATCCTGTGGACGGTAGTGGACCCGTACGTATCCTATGGGTGGTAGTGGACCCCATACTCTTCCTGTAAGTGATAGTGGACTCCATACCCATCCTGTGAGTAATAGTGGACCCCCATACCTATCCTGTGGGCGGTAGTGGATCGCATACCTCTCCTGTGGTCAGTAATGGATCCAATACCCACCCTGTGGGCGGTAGTGGACCCCATACGCGGCCTATGGGTGGTAGTTGGGCGGTAGTGGACCCCATACGCGGCCTATGGGTGGTAGTTGAGCGCTAGTTTAGCTCACCTATTGGTGAGCGCTTTCTCATGGGTTCGTATCCTGGATGGGGAGGACTTACTGGGCGCAAAACCTTAACTGTAGCCTCTGTTTAACTCAACAGTAAAATGTGTACTTGGTTGTAAAAACGATTCTTCATGGGGGTCGTATTCCCCGGACCTGCCCGAAACGCTACGCGTACTAGTGACTGTACAAGAATGTAACAACTCTTGTATATATATATATATATATATATATATATATATATATATATATATATATATATATATATATATATATATATATATATATATATATATATATATATATATTATATATATATATATATATATATATATATATATATATATATATATATATATATATATATGTCGTACCTAGTAGCCAGAATGCACTTCTCAGCCTACTATGCAAGGCCCGATTTGCCTAATAAGCCAAGTTTTCATGAATTAATTGTTTTTTGACTACCTAACCTGCCTAACCTAACCTAACCTAACTTTTTCGGCTACCTAACCTAACCTAACCTATAAAGATAGGTTAGGTTAGGTTAGGTAGGGTTGGTTAGGTTCGGTCATATAACTACGTTAATTTTAACTCCAAAAAAAAAATTGTCCTCATACATAATGAAATGGGTAGCTTTATCATTTCATAAGAAAAAAATTAGAGAAAATATATTAATTCAGGAAAACTTGGCTTATGCACACCTGGTCGCGCCGACGGCTACAGTCCCAGACAAACTGCTTGTTACTGGACGCCCTGCGTTCTCATTGGCCGCTATCCAACACACCACTCCAGCTCCACGCCAATCACATTCCTCGCTAGCCATTGTCAGGACCGGCCAGCCATTCTCTCACCAGAATATATCCAGTGCTCATGCTTTAACACCTAAGTTGACTCACCTCGTGTGATCAAATAGAGGTTTATAGCTAGCGCATATATTCCCAGCACTAATATTATTTTACTTGTTATTTCATGTCACTTCTCCTCCCTTTAACGTAATTCAGTTTTATGTTCAGTTATTTTTCCACTTGTTGTTTCTGCACCATTAAGCAAAGATTTTGCCTTTATTTCAATTTGTTTCTTAGTGTTATTAAAGAGCATTGTTTATTATTGTGTTTTATGTCTCTTCCCTTACCTTACCACAGATTATCAAACACGCAGTCATTCTTTTTTTTCCTTTTTTTTACTTTTTGTTTTATATGTGGCCTGGCCTTAACATCTGCCAGTGGAAGACTGCCGACCACCATACTCCACTACTTTACCGTCAATATAATTGGGGGCCTGTCCTAGGAGCTGCACTCAGGTATTGGTAATTGTGGTAAGCGTACTTGGCTTTCATTTCCCTTGCTTTCATTATTTACATTAATCATTTTTTATTATATGGTGCTGTGTATATTGTGCATTACGGGAATAGCATATGGTGAGTGTAAGACAACTTTGGATTACGTGGTGACTGTAGGCCGCAGTCATACTCTTAATTGGTCGTCTCCCCCTTCCGTGTTATTAACCGTGTTTAACATCTTTTGTCCCTCAGATATTTCTCACATTTTTGACAGATTATCACATAGGTACCCTGGTACTGTGGTCTGTCTACGAGTCAATAGCACCTATTTTCTGCAATCCGACTCTAGGAGGAAAAAGAGGGCCAAGATCCTCTAGCACGAAGTATTATTGGCGAGTTGGACCTCGCCGATAGTTCTCGTCACCAGTTGACACTCGCACCCCTACTCGTCGGTCAGATTGATGGTATTTACCCAGGGTAGGAATTAGCGTTCTTTCTTTGAGCACGAAGTTCGCTAATTCTGTAAATACCATATTCAATTCCAGTGGGTACCTTTGCTTATGTTCTATAGTGACTTGGCAAGGTATGACTACATTTTTGGACTACCTCATTTATTTTGAAGCCAATTATTGTTTCACTTATCTTTTAAACTCAGTTTCCACTAATTAGTAGGATTTTCTTGCCTTTATCCTCCCACAGTGAGTACCAGGTACAAGATTTCCTGCGACCTTATTCATTACCATCATGAATTATCTTTAATTATTAATAATTCCCCACAGGATAGGTATCAGTTGCCACGTTTCCTGTTTCTGACATTCACCATATTCTCACTGTATATTCGTGTCTCCTTTATTTTGCTATATTTTCACAATGTTTCGCCTACAAGCTTCAAGGCAAATCCAGAAGGTGAAATAGAGAAATTGCGTCACGCTAAAAGGGTCGAATTGATAATCCTTATATCCACATGTTTCCCTTATCTTACACTGACCCATGCTGTATATCACCAGTTCCGAGATCTTCCTTGAGAGGATCCATGACGTTTGAAACGTTGTATGATTTTTAATTAGTGTAATATATTCTTTAGTAATTCACTTCTTTTCTTCACCTTGAAATTGCGAAAATGAGTTCTTGGAGAACTCCTCTTTCAGCTAAGCCTTAATGCTAAGGAAAATAGTTCGAGGGATACAAGCCCTAAATCAGAAGATAGTAAATACGAAATATGCAGAGCCCCAGCAGGTCCCGCACTACAGATTTTACCTATAGGTATAGGCAAGAGCTCCGACGGCATCAACTAAACAAGAAGGAAGCCCTCCAAACCCGTACAGAGCAAGCTGAGCATCTGTTAAAAAAATGGACCCAGTACGACATCCCTAGCCAACTCAAGCAAACCATTAACAGTTAACTATTTAACCTAAAACAACATAAAACTCGTGTAGAAACAAAGACACTCCGTAGGTTAACAGCCCTAAACGGTGGACAGTTAAAGATCCATCGTCCTAAAGATGGCTTACATTAACCGACTTCTTATAGATCTACACAGGACCAACGAGACCCTGCTTAAATCTTGGCTCTAAACTTGTCAATTCATATCTAAACAAAGATGCATAAAAAAACACCTGGAAATCTGAAATGCTTCTGGACAACCATACATAAGCTAGAAGACAAGCAAATCAAAGGTCATACAAACCACTGACAGCACTTCAGGTTGAACTACTAACAGAAGGGGGAAAAAAACGAGGACATATTCATCTACAATCTTAACCCACGCTCAAAGAAG
>WNGS01010477.1:9929-22302 GCA_020271785.1 Procambarus virginalis
CAGGTGAGAAAACGATGGTTAATGACACTAGTCAGAAACACCATACCCAGCAAGAAATAGACCCAGTTTCATCTGGGGATGGAGTAGAGGTATTAGCAGTAACAGTAAATATGGCTATTATTGAGCTCCTCATTCAACGTCAACAAGGCCCCTAGAAGTAAACTAGAAGCAGAGGCAGTGCTTGCCTTGGCCACGCATGAAAATGAAATTATTGCTGGGGATTTTAATATTCATCATCAAGAGTTAAGTGCGACTGGGCCAGATAATGCAGATGGGCGTCATTTAGCTGCAGCTCTGCGAGAAGTACCTGATATTACACCTCTTACACTGGGGTAACCCACTCACATTCAAGGAGGTTCCCTTCATCTTAAATTAATCTCAACAGACCTCAAGCATCAGGTGAAATGGGAAGTAGACCCGGTGATCACCAGTGACCACTATGCTACTGTCACAACACTAAACATAGAACGACCTCCTACACCACCTGCACAACCTAGGTGGAATTTAAATACGGCTAACTGGAATATACACCAAAAGGAACTTGAAAAATTGTATGCAACATACATGCCACCTGAGGATTTGAACATACACGAGACCAATCTGCAGGAAGCCATCCCAGCTGCTGCTAACGAAGCTATTCCATCATTATCACAGGAAACACAAAACGAAAGAACTATTGGTTCTGTAGTAATGAAGTTAAAGAACAAACCACAGAATCAACATCTTCAGAACACATCTAAAGGGAAACCCACACCAGAAGGAAGAACTCTGCTTAGAACGGTGATATCTGAAGCAAGCCGAGATTCTAGAGAGGTAAAGGAGGCAAGATGGTTTGAGTGGTGTCAAACTCTAAATGAACAGTAGTCTTGGCAATATTGGGGTCAGATTAAAAGCATATCTGGTCGATCAGCCCGACCACAGGAATGTATTCAACCATTGCAGGAGGCTGAGAGACTTGCTCTGCAATTTGCAGAAGGAGCGGCTTAATATCAGCTTCTTGCAATGGTCAGAAGGCAGCAAAAATAATTAAAACAGAGAGGTTGACAGCCATTCCAGAAAGCATAGCTACAAATGACGAATATGACTGTCCTTTCACCAAACAAGAACTAATCAGAGCCCAAAAGGTGGTGCTGCACCAGGTGCTGATAACATTACACACTCGATGATCGCACACGCAGGTTCTGCTGGGGAACAAGGGATATTGGACGTTATCTATGCATTTTAGCAGCAAGGCAAACTACCGAACTCATGGAAGAAAGCAGACATTATTCCAGTTCCTAAGCCGAAACAACCTGGCAATTACAGGACCATTTCATTAAAATCATGCATTAGTAAAACTGCAGAACGGATGGTCTTAAATAGGCTTCTCTGGAAGACAGGAGACCTGCATAAACACATATTTGGTTTCACTAGAGGAGTTGGTACTGCCTTCTACATGGAAACATTACTAGGAACAGTTAACTCAGGTTCATCTATAGTGATCTTCCTTGATCTATAAAAAGCATTCGAACTTGCAATCCCGCAAGCAATTTTACATACCTTAGTTTAAAAAGGTGTAAAGGGAAATATTCTAAGATGTATTCAAGATTACCTAAGTCACAGGAATGCCAGAGTAAAGTTGCAAGGACAAGTGTCGGACTACCACTTGCATGAGAATGAAACTACAAGGAGTAGTCCTCAGTCTTAGTCTTTTTAACATCCATATAGAAAACCTCGTTATGTGCATATGGGAATACTCATATGAAGGTAGAGCATGTTGTGTGCAGTACATGAAGGTAGAGCATGTTGTGTGTGCAGCATATGCAGGTAGAGCATGTAGTGTGTGCAGCATATGCAGGTAGAGCATGTTGTGTGCAGTACATGAAGGTGGAGCATGTTGTGTGCAGTACATGAAGGTGGAGCATGTTGTGTGCAGTACATGAAGGTAGAGCATGTTGTGTGTGCAGCATATGCAGGTAGAGCATGTAGTGTGTGCAGCATATGCAGGTAGAGCATGTTGTGTGCAGTACATGAAGGTGGAGCATGTTGTGTGCAGTACATGAAGGTGGAGCATGTTGTGTGCAGTACATGAAGGTAGAGCATGTTGTGTGTGCAGCATATGCAGGTAGAGCATGTAGTGTGTGCAGCATATGCAGGTAGAGCATGTTGTGTGCAGTACATGAAGGTGGAGCATGTTGTGTGCAGTACATGAAGGTGGAGCATGTTGTGTGCAGTACATGAAGGTAGAGCATGTAGTGTGTGCAGCATATGCAGGTAGAGCATGTAGTGTGTGCAGCATATGCAGGTAGAGCATGTTGTGTGCAGTACATGAAGGTGGAGCATGTTGTGTGCAGTACATGAAGGTAGAGCATGTTGTGTGCAGTACATGAAGGTGGAGCATGTTGTGTGCAGTACATGAAGGTAGAGCATGTTGTGTGCAGTACATGAAGGCAGAGCATGTTGTGTGCAGTACATGAAGGTGGAGCATGTTGTGTGCAGTACATGAAGGTAGAGCATGTTGTGTGCAGTACATGAAGGTGGAGCATGTTGTGTGCAGTACATGAAGGTGGAGCATGTTGTGTGCAGTACATGAAGGTGGAGCATGTTGTGTGCAGTACATGAAGGTGGAGCATGTTGTGTGTAGTACATGAAGGCAGAGCATGTTGTGTGCAGTACATGAAGGTAGAGCATGTTGTGTGCAGTACATGAAGGTGGAGCATGTTGTGTGTAGTACATGAAGGCAGAGCATGTTGTGTGCAGTACATGAAGGTAGAGCATGTAGTGTGTGCAGCATATGCAGGTAGAGCATGTTGTGTGTGCAGCATATGAAGGTAGAGCATGTTGTGTGTGCAGCATATGAAGGTAGAGCATGTTGTGTGTGCAGCATATGAAGGTAGAGCATGTTGTGTGTGCAGCATATGAAGGTAGAGCATGTAGTGTGTGCAGCATATGAAGGTGGAGCATGTTGTGTGCAGTACATGAAGGTGGAGCATGTTGTGTGTGCAGTACATGAAGGTGGAGCATGTTGTGTGCAGTACATGAAGGCAGAGCATGTTGTGTGCAGTACATGAAGGCAGAGCATGTTGTGTGCAGTACATGAAGGTGGAGCATGTATAGTGTGCAGTACATGAAGGTAGAGCATGTATAGTTTGCAGTACATGAAGGTAGAGCATGTATAGTTTGCAGTACATGAAGGTAGAGCATGTATAGTTTGCAGTACATGAAGGTAGAGCATGTATAGTTTGCAGTACATGAAGGCAGAGCATGTTGTGTGCAGTACATGAAGGTAGAGCATGTATAGTGTGCAGTACATGAAGGTAGAGCATGTATAGTGTGCAGTACATGAAGGTAGAGCATGTATAGTGTGTAGTACATGAAGGTAGAGCATGTATAGTGTGCAGTACATGAAGGTAGAGCATGTATAGTGTGCAGTACATGAAGGTAGAGCATGTATAGTGTGCAGTACATGAAGGTAGAGCATGTATAGTGTGCAGTACATGAAGGTAGAGCATGTATAGTGTGCAGTACATGAAGGTAGAGCATGTATAGTGTGCAGTACATGAAGGTAGAGCATGTATAGTGTGCAGAACATGAAGGTAGAGCATGTATAGTGTGCAGTACATGAAGGCAGAGCATGTTGTGTGCAGTACATGAAGGTAGAGCATGTATAGTTTGCAGTACATGAAGGTAGAGCATGTATAGTGTGTAGTACATGAAGGTAGAGCATGTATAGTATGCAGAACATGAAGGTAGAGCATGTATAGTGTGCAGTACATGAAGGTAGAGCATGTATAGTATGCAGAACATGAAGGTAGAGCATGTATAGTGTGCAGTACATGAAGGTAGAGCATGTATAGTATGCAGAACATGAAGGTAGAGCATGTATAGTGTGCAGTACATGAAGGTAGAGCATGTATAGTATGCAGTACATGAAGGTAGAGCATGTATAGTGTGCCCCGCATGAAGGTGGAGCACTTAGTATGCAGTACATAAAGGTAGCGCACTTGAAGTGTCCTATAGACAGATACACAACAACGCTCTATACTCACCACAACACCTTGTGTCTCCCATTTCATTGATGTCTTGTTCATGAAAGCCACGCCATTGACTGTGACCCGCAGCTGGTAGTTGGTCGAGATGTTCTTCACCACATCCATGTTGACGTTGTTCTTCACCGGGTCGTTCATCAGACTGAGGTTGAAGTTAGTCTTGAACTCTCCCACCCCGAGGAAGTAGCGGCCCAGACCTCCCAGCTGCGACGCCATCAGGAACAGTTTATACGTCCCTGTAGGAAAAAATTTATGTCCAGGTAAGCCATGATGCCTTCAGTGATTCAGCAACTCGCATCTTTAGCAAGCTGATGGGGAATTTGCTTGGTTTGTGAATTATATAACAAGAAGAAACAGCTTGGCTGATCAGGCCGTTACTAAGGAGATCTACACACACGCCGGGGCCACGGGTGGTGATCCGTGGAACAATTACAATTTTGATGTGTTTTATTGACGCATATTTATGTCTCTGAGCGATGGGATCTGTTGCTTGGCCATTGCGCTCATCTCTCTGACAATAGTCACGAAGATCAAGGTCCACGCGGCCCGGTCTCTGACCACGCCTCCTGGATGATGATTTGGTCAACTAGACCATCTATTGTAGTGTGTCTATTGTAGTGTTCGTAATGTAATGTGTCTAATGGAGTGTGTCTAGTGTAGTGAATCTAGTGCAGTGTGACTACTGCAGTATTCACCTAGTTGTGCTTGCGGGGGTTGAGCTTTGCTTTTCGGCCCGCTTCTCAACTGTCAATCAACGGATTGCAGTTGATTGGTTGTATCTAGTGTAGTAGATATTGACACTACACAATATTGTGTCTAGTGTAGTCTAGCAACCCATACTCCGAATTGACAGTACGTTTAAAAACAAAGTGTTATAAGTACATTTCCTGACTGCGATACATAGTATATAATTACACTTATGGGCTGTTACATTTACCTCCCAATTTACTTTCCTAGTTTTCTGTTAAGACACTTGGAACTTTAGGATGAAGTTTTCAAGTTCATTTCTCTATTCACAAAGTTTTAAATATCAGGAATTTCCTTTTCAGTTTTATTAAACAATAAAAATTTCATACAAAATTTGAAAATACCCTGAGTTACTTTACATTTTATTGAAATATTTTAGTTTTGTTTTATTTGTTTTATAAAACTGTAATATCAATATAGTTATAGGTTAAGTGGTGATTGTAATTAAGAAGCAATAAAATGCTTATCTTCAAAAACTAAGACGGTTAGGTTAGGTCGTGGTTTTCTATTCGGCTTTTCAGGTAAACTCAAATATTCACAATATATTTGACTACAGTTTAATACTAAGTAAAAATAAGTACAATTCCTAACTGCCATGCATAGTACATAATTGCACGTATGGGGCTGTTACACTTACCTCCCTATGTCTAGTGTATTGTGTCTACTGCAGTGTGACTAGTGTAGTATGTCTAGTGCAGTGTGTCTAGTGTGGTGTGTCTACTGAAGTGTGTCTACTGAAGTGTGTCTAGTGTAGTGTGTCTACTGAAGTGTGTCTAGTGCAGTGTGTCTAGTGTAGTGTGTCTACTGCAGTGTGAATACTGCAGAGTGACTACTGCAGTTTGACTACTGCAGTGTGACTACTGCAGTATGACTATTGCAGTGTGACTACTGCAGTGTGATTACTGCAGTGTGACTACTGCAGTGTGACTACTGCAGTGTGACTACTGCAGTGTGTCTACTGCAGTGTGACTACTGCAGTGTGTCTACTGCAGTGTGTCTACTGCAGTGTGTCTACTGCAGTGTGTCTACTGCAGTGTGTCTACTGCAGTGTGACTACTGCAGTGTGCCTAGTGTAGTGTCTACTGTAGTGTGACTACTGCAGTGTGTCTAGTGTAGTGTGTCTACTGCAGTGTGTCTAGTGTAGTGTGTCTACTGCAGTGTGTCTAGTGTAGTGTGTCTACTGCAGTGTGACTAGTGTAGTGTCTACTGCAGTGTGTCTACTGCAGTGTGACTACTGCAGTGTGACTAGTGTAGTGTCTACTGTAGTGTGTCTACTGCAGTGTGAATACTGCAGTGTGACTACTGCAGTTTGACTACTGCAGTGTGACTACTGCAGTGTGATTACTGCAGTGTGACTACTGCAGTGTGACTACTGCAGTGTGTCTACTGCAGTGTGTCTACTGCAGTGTGTCTACTGCAGTGTGTCTACTGCAGTGTGTCTACTGCAGTGTGTCTACTGCAGTGTGACTACTGCAGTGTGACTACTGCAGTGTGACTACTGCAGTGTGACTACTGCAGTGTGACTACTGCAGTGTGACTACTGCAGTGTGACTACTGCAGTGTGACTACTGCAGTGTGACTACTGCAGTGTGACTACTGCAGTGTGACTACTGCAGTGTGTCTACTGCAGTGTGTCTACTGCAGTGTGTCTACTGCAGTGTGTCTACTGCAGTGTGTCTACTGCAGTGTGTCTACTGCAGTGTGACTACTGCAGTGTGACTACTGCAGTGTGTCTACTGCAGTGTGACTACTGCAGTGTGACTACTGCAGTGTGACTACTGCAGTGTGACTACTGCAGTGTGACTACTGCAGTGTGACTACTGCAGTGTGACTACTGTAGTGTGTCTACTGCAGTGTGTCTACTGCAGTGTGTCTACTGCAGTGTGTCTACTGCAGTGTGACTACTGCAGTGTGTCTACTGCAGTGTGACTACTGCAGTGTGACTACTGCAGTGAGACTACTGTAGTGTGTCTACTGCAGTGTGACTACTGCAGTGTGTCTACTGCAGTGTGTCTACTGCAGTGTGTCTACTGCAGTGTGTCTACTGCAGTGTGACTACTGCAGTGTGTCTACTGCAGTGTGTCTACTGCAGTGTGTCTACTGCAGTGTGACTACTGTAGTGTGTCTACTGCAGTGTGACTACTGCAGTGTGTCTACTGCAGTGTGTCTACTGCAGTGTGTCTACTGCAGTGTGTCTACTGCAGTGTGACTACTGCAGTGTGTCTACTGCAGTGTGTCTACTGCAGTGTGTCTACTGCAGTGTGTCTACTGCAGTGTGTCTACTGCAGTGTGTCTACTGTAGTGTGTCTACTGCAGTGTGTCTACTGCAGTGTGTCTACTGCAGTGTGTCTACTGCAGTGTGACTAGTGTAGTGTCTACTGTAGTGTGTCTACTGCAGTGTGACTACTGTAGTGTGTCTACTGCAGTGTGACTACTGCAGTGTGTCTACTGCAGTGTGTCTACTGCAGTGTGACTAGTGTAGTGTCTACTGTAGTGTGTCTACTGCAGTGTGTCTACTGCAGTGTGTCTACTGCAGTGTGACTACTGTAGTGTGTCTACTGCAGTGTGTCTACTGCAGTGTGACTACTGTAGTGTGTCTACTGCAGTGTGTCTACTGCAGTGTGTCTAGTGTAGTGTGTCTACTGCAGTGTGTCTACTGCAGTGTGTCTAGTGTAGTGTGTCTACTGCAGTGTGTCTAGTGTAGTGTGTCTACTGCAGTGTGACTACTGCAGTGTGTCTACTGCAGTGTGTCTACTGCAGTGTGTCTACTGCAGTGTGTCTACTGCAGTGTGACTAGTGTAGTGTCTACTGCAGTGTGACTAGTGTAGTGTGTCTACTGCAGTGTGTCTACTGCAGTGTGTCTACTGCAGTGTGACTACTGCAGTGTGACTACTGCAGTGTGTCTACTGCAGTGTGACTACTGCAGTGTGTCTACTGCAGTGTGTCTACTGCAGTGTGTCTACTGCAGTGTGTCTAGTGTAGTGTGTCTACTGCAGTGTGTCTACTGCAGTGTGTCTACTGCAGTGTGTCTAGTGTAGTGTGTCTACTGCAGTGTGTCTAGTGTAGTGTGTCTAGTGTAGTGTGTCTACTGCAGTGTGTCTACTGCAGTGTGTCTACTGCAGTGTGTCTAGTGTAGTGTGTCTACTGCAGTGTGTCTAGTGTAGTGTGTCTACTGCAGTGTGTCTACTGCAGTGTGTCTAGTGTAGTGTCTACTGCAGTGTGTCTACTGCAGTGTGTCTAGTGTAGTGTCTACTGCAGTGTGACTAGTGTAGTGTCTACTGCAGTGTGTCTACTGCAGTGTGTCTACTGCAGTGTGTCTACTGCAGTGTGTCTAGTGTAGTGTCTACTGCAGTGTGTCTACTGCAGTGTGACTACTGTAGTGTGTCTACTGCAGTGTGTCTACTGCAGTGTGTCTAGTGTAGTGTGTCTACTGCAGTGTGTCTAGTGTAGTGTGTCTACTGCAGTGTGTCTAGTGTAGTGTGTCTACTGCAGTGTGTCTACTGCAGTGTGTCTACTGCAGTGTGACTACTGCAGTGTGCCTAGTGTAGTGTCTACTGTAGTGTGACTACTGCAGTGTGTCTAGTGTAGTGTGTCTACTGCAGTGTGTCTAGTGTAGTGTGTCTAGTGTAGTGTGTCTACTGCAGTGTGTCTAGTGTAGTGTGTCTACTGCAGTGTGTCTAGTGTAGTGTGTCTACTGCAGTGTGTCTAGTGTAGTGTGTCTACTGCAGTGTGTCTACTGCAGTGTGTCTAGTGTAGTGTCTACTGCAGTGTGTCTAGTGTAGTGTGTCTACTGCAGTGTGTCTACTGCAGTGTGACTAGTGTAGTGTCTACTGCAGTGTGTCTACTGCAGTGTGTCTACTGCAGTGTGTCTACTGCAGTGTGTCTACTGCAGTGTGACTACTGCAGTGTGTCTACTGCAGTGTGACTACTGCAGTGTGTCTAGTGCAGTGTGTCTAGTGTAGTGTGTCTACTGCAGTGTGTCTACTGCAGTGTGTCTACTGCAGTGTGTCTAGTGCAGTGTGTCTAGTGTAGTGTGTCTACTGTAGTGTGTCTACTGCAGTGTGTCTAGTGCAGTGTGTCTAGTGTAGTGTGTCTAGTGTAGTGTGTCTACTGCAGTGTGTCTACTGCAGTGTGTCTAGTGTAGTGTGTCTACTGCAGTGTGTCTAGTGTAGTGTGTCTACTGCAGTGTGTCTAGTGTAGTGTGTCTACTGCAGTGTGTCTAGTGTAGTGTGTCTACTGCAGTGTGTCTAGTGTAGTGTGTCTACTGTAGTGTGTCTAGTGTAGTGTGTCTACTGCAGTGTGTCTACTGCAGTGTGTCTAGTGTAGTGTGTCTAGTGTAGTGTGTCTACTGCAGTGTGTCTAGTGTAGTGTGTCTAGTGTAGTGTGTCTACTGCAGTGTGTCTAGTGTAGTGTGTCTAGTGTAGTGTGTCTACTGCAGTGTGTCTAGTGTAGTGTGTCTAGTGTAGTGTGTCTACTGCAGTGTGTCTAGTGTAGTGTGTCTAGTGTAGTGTGTCTACTGCAGTGTGTCTACTGCAGTGTGTCTACTGCAGTGTGTCTACTGTAGTGTGTCTACTGCAGTGTGTCTACTGCAGTGTGTCTACTGCAGTGTGTCTACTGTAGTGTGTCTACTGCAGTGTGTCTACTGCAGTGTGACTAGTGTAGTGTCTACTGTAGTGTGACTAGTGTAGTGTGTCTACTGCAGTGTGTCTACTGCAGTGTGTCTACTGCAGTGTGTCTAGTGTAGTGTCTACTGCAGTGTGTCTACTGCAGTGTGTCTACTGTAGTGTGTCTACTGCAGTGTGTCTACTGCAGTGTGTCTAGTGTAGTGTGTCTACTGCAGTGTGTCTAGTGTAGTGTGTCTACTGCAGTGTGTCTAGTGTAGTGTGTCTACTGCAGTGTGTCTACTGCAGTGTGTCTACTGCAGTGTGTCTACTGCAGTGTGTCTAGTGTAGTGTCTACTGTAGTGTGTCTACTGCAGTGTGTCTAGTGTAGTGTGTCTACTGCAGTGTGTCTAGTGTAGTGTGTCTAGTGTAGTGTGTCTACTGCAGTGTGTCTAGTGTAGTGTGTCTACTGCAGTGTGTCTAGTGTAGTGTGTCTACTGCAGTGTGTCTAGTGTAGTGTGTCTACTGCAGTGTGTCTACTGCAGTGTGTCTAGTGTAGTGTCTACTGCAGTGTGTCTAGTGTAGTGTGTCTACTGCAGTGTGTCTACTGCAGTGTGTCTAGTGTAGTGTCTACTGCAGTGTGTCTACTGCAGTGTGTCTACTGCAGTGTGTCTACTGCAGTGTGTCTACTGCAGTGTGTCTACTGCAGTGTGTCTACTGCAGTGTGTCTACTGCAGTGTGTCTAGTGCAGTGTGTCTAGTGTAGTGTGTCTACTGCAGTGTGTCTACTGCAGTGTGTCTACTGCAGTGTGTCTAGTGCAGTGTGTCTAGTGTAGTGTGTCTACTGTAGTGTGTCTACTGCAGTGTGTCTAGTGCAGTGTGTCTAGTGTAGTGTGTCTAGTGTAGTGTGTCTACTGCAGTGTGTCTACTGCAGTGTGTCTAGTGTAGTGTGTCTACTGCAGTGTGTCTAGTGTAGTGTGTCTACTGCAGTGTGTCTAGTGTAGTGTGTCTACTGCAGTGTGTCTAGTGTAGTGTGTCTACTGCAGTGTGTCTAGTGTAGTGTGTCTACTGTAGTGTGTCTAGTGTAGTGTGTCTACTGCAGTGTGTCTACTGCAGTGTGTCTAGTGTAGTGTGTCTAGTGTAGTGTGTCTACTGCAGTGTGTCTAGTGTAGTGTGTCTAGTGTAGTGTGTCTACTGCAGTGTGTCTAGTGTAGTGTGTCTAGTGTAGTGTGTCTACTGCAGTGTGTCTAGTGTAGTGTGTCTAGTGTAGTGTGTCTACTGCAGTGTGTCTAGTGTAGTGTGTCTAGTGTAGTGTGTCTACTGCAGTGTGTCTACTGCAGTGTGTCTACTGCAGTGTGTCTACTGTAGTGTGTCTACTGCAGTGTGTCTACTGCAGTGTGTCTACTGCAGTGTGTCTACTGTAGTGTGTCTACTGCAGTGTGTCTACTGCAGTGTGTCTAGTGTAGTGTCTACTGTAGTGTGACTAGTGTAGTGTGTCTACTGCAGTGTGTCTAGTGTAGTGTGTCTACTGCAGTGTGTCTACTGCAGTGTGTCTAGTGTAGTGTCTACTGCAGTGTGTCTACTGCAGTGTGTCTACTGCAGTGTGTCTAGTGTAGTGTGTCTACTGCAGTGTGTCTAGTGTAGTGTGTCTACTGCAGTGTGTCTACTGCAGTGTGTCTACTGCAGTGTGTCTACTGCAGTGTGTCTAGTGTAGTGTCTACTGCAGTGTGACTAGTGTAGTGTCTACTGTAGTGTGTCTACTGCAGTGTGTCTACTGCAGTGTGACTACTGCAGTGTGTCTACTGCAGTGTGTCTACTGTAGTGTGTCTAGTGTAGTGTGTCTACTGCAGTGTGTCTAGTGCAGTGTGTCTACTGCAGTGTGACTACTGCAGTGTGACTACTGCAGTGTGTCTACTGTAGTGTGACTAGTGTAGTGTGTCTACTGCAGTGTGTCTACTGCAGTGTGTCTACTGCAGTGTGACTACTGCAGTGTGTCTACTGTAGTGTGACTAGTGTAGTGTCTACTGCAGTGTGTCTACTGCAGTGTGTCTACTGCAGTGTGTCTAGTGTAGTGTGTCTACTGCAGTGTGTCTACTGCAGTGTGTCTAGTGTAGTGTCTACTGTAGTGTGTCTAGTGTAGTGTCTACTGCAGTGTGTCTACTGCAGTGTGTCTAGTGTAGTGTGTCTACTGCAGTGTGTCTACTGCAGTGTGTCTACTGCAGTGTGTCTACTGCAGTGTGTCTACTGCAGTGTGTCTACTGCAGTGTGTCTACTGCAGTGTGTCTACTGCAGTGTGTCACTGCAGTGTGTCTACTGCAGTGTGTCTAGTGTAGTGTGTCTAGTGTAGTGTGTCTACTGCAGTGTGTCTACTGCAGTGTGTCTACTGCAGTGTGTCTAGTGTAGTGTCTACTGCAGTGTGTCTACTGCAGTGTGTCTAGTGTAGTGTGTCTACTGCAGTGTGACTAGTGTAGTGTCTACTGCAGTGTGTCTACTGCAGTGTGTCTACTGCAGTGTGTCTACTGCAGTGTGTCTACTGCAGTGTGTCTACTGCAGTGTGTCTACTGCAGTGTGTCTACTGTAGTGTGTCTACTGCAGTGTGTCTACTGCAGTGTGTCTACTGCAGTGTGTCTACTGCAGTGTGTCTACTGCATGTGTCTACTGCAGTGTGTCTACTGCAGTGTGTCTACTGCAGTGTGTCTAGTGTAGTGTCTACTGCAGTGTGTCTAGTGTAGTGTCTACTGCAGTGTGTCTAGTGTAGTGTGTCTACTGCAGTGTGTCTACTGCAGTGTGTCTACTGCAGTGTGTCTACTGCAGTGTGTCTACTGCAGTGTGTCTACTGTAGTGTGTCTACTGCAGTGTGTCTACTGCAGTGTGTCTACTGCAGTGTGTCTACTGCAGTGTGTCTACTGCAGTGTGTCTACTGCATTGTGACTACTGTAGTGTGTCTACTGCAGTGTGTCTACTGCAGTGTGTCTACTGCAGTGTGTCTACTGCAGTG
>WNGS01010479.1:6685-17870 GCA_020271785.1 Procambarus virginalis
CCTCGGCGCCGACGCCGTCCTCGCTCAGCTTCTCTATAACAACACGGAAACTGTTGCTGGTTCCCGCCACTGTAATTATATTTATCATGCTGTAAACGTGCGCTAACTTTAGGTATGGGCGTGTTTCTACACATTGCTCCTAACTTGAAGGTATTGAATGGTTGAGTGAGAGTGTAGAGAGGGTGGTGGTGGCAAGGAGCACTTGGCAACTGGGTGCCAGGGGCCTCCCCTCGGTGTGTCGAGGGGAAGATGGCCGAGTGACGTGACCGGAGCCGCACCTCGCTCCTCGGTGTGTCTGACCTACACTATGGAAGAACTGGAGGAGGAGATGGAAGGGGAAGCCGATTAATCCTCACTTCTTCTCGAGGACTTGTCTTCACGAGTGATGTAAATGGCCGAGGAGGACTGTAGTAGGAGAGAGAGAGAGTAGCGAGGAGGAGGTTCTGGTGAAGGAGAGTGAGAGAGAGAGAGTGTTACCGAACACTGGTGGCAGTGGACCACCCCTGAAGCCGCTTCTGCCCCGGGATTATCGCTCGCTCCTTCCTACACCACTACCAGGACAACCCTACACCTGCACCACCGGGACAACCCTACACCTGCACCACCGGAACAACCCTACACCTGCACCACCGGACAACCCTACACCTGCACCACCGGGACAACCCTACACCACTACCAGGACAACCCTACACCTGCACCACCGGGACAACCCTACACCTGCACCACCGGAACAACCCTACACCACTACCAGGACAACCCTACACCTGCACCACCGGGACAACCCTACACCTGCACCACCGGAACAACCCTACACCACTACCAGGACAACCCTACACCTGCACCACCGGGACAACCCTACACCTGCACCACCGGGACAACCCTACACCACTACCAGGACAACCCTACACCTGCACCACCGGGACAACCCTACACCTGCACCACCGGGACAACCCTACACCACTACCAGGACAACCCTACACCTGCACCACCGGGACAACCCTACACCTGCACCACCGGGACAACCCTACACCACTACCAGGACAACCCTACACCTGCACCACCGGGACAACCCTACACCTGCACCACCGGGACAACCCTACACCTGCACCACCGGGACAACCCTACAACACCACCACTGGGTAAACAAACTAGCACTAAGAACATTTACTATTCTTGGGGTTAACATTTACAATAAAGAACAAGGGGTTCAGTGACACTGTTCAACCCATACTCTTAAAGCTTCTCCAGAAGTGATACACTCACTAAGTGGTGCGGCTGGAGCGTGCACAAGGTGAACCAAGGGTCTGCCTCTGTACTCCTGTAATTCTGAAAGGTATTACAAATGTTGAGACGGAATAACCATAAACGTAAACTGAACTAGGCCTAGCAAACGCACTCTTAGGCCTACTTTAGTATACATTTGAACTATACTGGCTTTGAGAAGAGGTGTGTTTGGCTGATGCCTTCTTACTCGGGGCTCTACAAAATTTACTGTATAAAACGTAGATTTGTTGTGTACAAGCGTCCATGTTTTGTACTACCATCTATAGTAACTATAAGTATTATGTACTATTTTCCATGCTAACTATAAGTATTATGTACTACCTTCCGTGGTAACTATGAGTACTATGTACTACATTCTATAATAACGATAGGTACTATATGCAGATGAAATGTCACAATAACGTGACTGAAAAATGTTGACCAAACCACACTTACAAATTGAAGAGACAACGACTCTCTCTGTCTACCACAAACCCATCCATAGAGGCATGTACCTTCACTTCTCTTCCTGCCCTCCTCCTTCTGTTAAGAAAAGTGTCCTCGTCTCTCTCTTCCTCCGCTTTCTACGCATCAGCGACCCTCAGTTTCTCTATTCTGAAATTGCCTTTATCTACAAATCTTTCTCTCGCCTTGGTTACCCCTTACAGTTTATCAATTGTGCATATTCTCAAGCGAAACGAAATTTCTTTCATCTTAAACCTGCTTCCAACAGTAGTAGCACTGTGCTCTGGCTTCCGTAAATATCTGAACTCAAAACTTGTATTAATACCTTTCGTATTCTTCACATGAAGCTCGCCTTTCGACAAACTAACACACTTCGTAGCAATCTGGTTCTAATGCTGCTGATGTCTACTCTATCTCCTGTTCCTCTTGTCCTCTCCAATACTTTGGGGCAACTGGCCGTACACTAAATGTCAACACTTCTTTTGTGCTTAAGTCTAAGTTTGCAGACACAAACAATGCTCTCTTGTGTCATGTTAGGGATTCTAATCATCCTGTTGATTGGTCTTCCAATCCGTCCTGCCTCTGCTCTACACAGACGCCGTCTTGTTGAATCGGCTCTGATACCCAACCTACACCTTAGTCCTGGCTTTGTTGCTGTTGACTCTTCTCTTTCACAGTATATACTCAAATGTTCTAAACCTTCTAACAAACGTCCAACCACTTGGGCTGGACGGTAGAGCCACGGTCTCGCTTCATACAGGTCGGAGTTCAATACCCCGACCGTCCAAGTGGTTGAGCACCATTCCTTCCCCCGTCCCATCCCAAATCCTTATCCTGAGCCCTTCCCAGTGCTATATAGTCGTTATGGCTTGGGGCTTTCCCCTGATAGTTCCTGTCCTTTCCTTCTAACAAACGTGACCTAACCTAACCTACCCTTCATTTTTCCCCTTTCTTTTTTTTCTTTGTCTTGTTCCTCTTACGTTACCATTTTACTCCTATTATTGCACTCTATATTACTCCTTACCTTCCGTACCTTTGCTCTTATCTCTTATCTCCTCTTATGCTTCCTTCGTCTCGTCACAATGGACTTTATAATGGTCCAGGACGGACCGAAACGTCGTCGTCCCTTCCACTTCTAATGAAAATATATATATGCTGGTTAGCATTGTAACTGTGTGGCCACGTCTGTGGTAAAAAAAATTCTAATGTGTGGTTTGGTCAATATAGTTACTGTGTACTACCTTCCTTAATAACTATAGTTACTGTGTACTACCCTCCATAATAACTATAGTTACTGTGTACTACCTTCCTTAATAACTATAGTTACTATGTACTACCTTCCTTAATAACTATAGTTACTATGTACTACCTTCCTTAATAACTATAGTTACTATGTACTACCTTCCTTAATAACTATAGTTACTATGTACTACCCTCCATAATAACTATAGTTACTATGTACTACCTTCCATGTACTCGCCTAGAGGTACTCACCTACATGTACTCACCTACATGTACTCACCTAGAGGTACTCACCTAGAGGTACTCACCTAGAGGTACTCGCCTAGAGGTACTCACCTACATGTACTCACCTAGAGGTACTCGCCTAGAGGTACTCACCTACATGTACTCGCCTAGAGGTACTCACCTAGAGGTACTCACCTAGAGGTACTCACCTACATGTACTCGCCTAGAGGTACTCACCTACATGTACTCACCTAGAGGTACTCACCTACATGTACTCACCTAGAGGTACTCACCTACATGTACTCACCTAGAGGTACTCACCTACATGTACTCACCTAGAGGTACTCACCTAGAGGTACTCACCTACATGTACTCACCTAGAGGTACTCACCTAGAGGTACTCACCTACATGTACTCACCTAGAGGTACTCACCTAGAGGTACTCACCTACATGTACTCACCTAGAGGTACTCACCTACATGTACTCACCTAGAGGTACTCGCCTAGAGGTACTCACCTAGAGGTACTCACCTAGAGGTACTCACCTACATGTACTCACCTAGAGGTACTCACCTACATGTACTCACCTAGAGGTACTCGCCTAGAGGTACTCACCTACATGTACTCACCTAGAGGTACTCACCTAGAGGTACTCACCTACATGTACTCACCTAGAGGTACTCACCTAGAGGTACTCACCTAGAGGTACTCACCTAGAGGTACTCACCTACATGTACTCACCTAGAGGTACTCACCTAGAGGTACTCACCTACATGTACTCACCTACATGTACTCATCTACATGTACTCACCTAGAGGTACTCACCTACATGTACTCACCTAGAGGTACTCACCTACATGTACTCACCTACATGTACTCACCTAGAGGTACTCACCTAGAGGTACTCACCTACATGTACTCACCTAGAGGTACTCACCTACATGTACTCACCTAGAGGTGCTCACCTACATGTACTCACCTAGAGGTACTCACCTACATGTACTCACCTAGAGGTACTCACCTACATGTACTCACCTAGAGGTGCTCACCTACATGTACTCACCTAGAGGTACTCACCTACATGTACTCACCTAGAGGTACTCACCTACATGTACTCACCTAGAGGTACTCACCTACATGTACTCACCTAGAGGTGCTCACCTACATGTACTCACCTAGAGGTACTCACCTACATGTACTCACCTAGAGGTGCTCACCTACATGTACTCACCTAGAGGTACTCACCTACATGTACTCACCTAGAGGTGCTCACCTACATGTACTCACCTAGAGGTACTCATCTACATGTACTCACCTAGAGGTACTCACCTACATGTACTCACCTAGAGGTACTCACCTACATGTACTCACCTAGAGGTACTCACCTACATGTACTCACCTAGAGGTACTCACCTACATGTACTCACCTAGAGGTACTCACCTACATGTACTCATCTACATGTACTCGCCTAGAGGTACTCACCTAGAGGTACTCACCTACATGTACTCACCTAGAGGTACTCACCTACATGTACTCACCTAGAGGTACTCACCTAGAGGTACTCACCTAGAGGTACTCACCTAGAGGTACTCACCTAGAGGTACTCACCTACATGTACTCACCTAGAGGTACTCACCTAGAGGTACTCACCTAGAGGTACTCACCTACATGTACTCACCTAGAGGTACTCACCTAGAGGTACTCGCCTAGAGGTACTCGCCTAGAGGTACTCGCCTAGAGGTACTCACCTAGAGGTACTCACCTAGAGGTACTCACCTACATGTACTCACCTAGAGGTACTCACCTAGAGGTACTCACCTAGAGGTACTCACCTACATGTACTCACCTAGAGGTACTCACCTAGAGGTACTCACCTAGAGGTACTGACCTACATGTACTCACCTAGAGGTACTCACCTACATGTACTCACCTAGAGGTACTCACCTACATGTACTCACCTACATGTACTCACCTAGAGGTACTCACCTAGAGGTACTCACCTACATGTACTCACCTACATGTACTCACCTAGAGGTACTCACCTAGAGGTACTCACCTACATGTACTCACCTAGAGGTACTCACCTAGAGGTACTCACCTAGAGGTACTCACCTACATGTACTCACCTAGAGGTACTCACCTAGAGGTACTCACCTAGAGGTACTCACCTACATGTACTCACCTAGAGGTACTCACCTAGAGGTACTCACCTACATGTACTCACCTAGAGGTACTCACCTACATGTACTCACCTAGAGGTACTCACCTACATGTACTCACCTAGAGGTACTCACCTAGAGGTACTCACCTACATGTACTCACCTACATGTACTCACCTAGAGGTACTCACCTAGAGGTACTCACCTACATGTACTCACCTAGAGGTACTCACCTACATGTACTCACCTAGAGGTACTCACCTACATGTACTCACCTAGAGGTACTCACCTACATGTACTCACCTAGAGGTACTCACCTACATGTACTCACCTAGAGGTACTCACCTACATGTACTCACCTAGAGGTACTCACCTACATGTACTCACCTAGAGGTACTCACCTAGAGGTACTCACCTACATGTACTCACCTAGAGGTACTCACCTACATGTACTCACCTACATGTACTCACCTACATGTACTCACCTAGAGGTACTCACCTAGAGGTACTCACCTACATGTACTCACCTACATGTACTCACCTACATGTACTCACCTACATGTACTCACCTACATGTACTCACCTACATGTACTCACCTAGAGGTACTCGCCTAGATGTACTCACCTAGAGGTACTCACCTAGAGGTACTCACCTACATGTACTCACCTAGAGGTACTCACCTACATGTACTCACCTACATGTACTCACCTACATGTACTCACCTACATGTACTCACCTACATGTACTCACCTAGAGGTACTCACCTACATGTACTCACCTAGAGGTACTCACCTAGAGGTACTCACCTACATGTACTCACCTAGAGGTACTCACCTAGAGGTACTCACCTACATGTACTCACCTAGAGGTACTCACCTAGAGGTACTCACCTACATGTACTCACCTACATGTACTCACCTACATGTACTCACCTACATGTACTCACCTACATGTACTCACCTAGAGGTACTCACCTACATGTACTCACCTAGAGGTACTCACCTACATGTACTCACCTACATGTACTCACCTACATGTACTCACCTACATGTACTCACCTAGAGGTACTCACCTAGAGGTACTCACCTACATGTACTCACCTACATGTACTCACCTACATGTACTCACCTACATGTACTCACCTACATGTACTCACCTACATGTACTCACCTAGAGGTACTCACCTAGAGGTACTCACCTACATGTACTCACCTACATGTACTCACCTACATGTACTCACCTACATGTACTCACCTAGAGGTACTCACCTAGAGGTACTCACCTAGAGGTACTCACCTACATGTACTCACCTAGAGGTACTCACCTACATGTACTCACCTAGAGGTACTCACCTACATGTACTCACCTACATGTACTCGCCTAGAGGTACTCACCTAGAGGTACTCACCTACATGTACTCACCTAGAGGTACTCACCTACATGTACTCACCTACATGTACTCACCTACATGTACTCACCTACATGTACTCATCTACATGTACTCACCTAGAGGTACTCACCTACATGTACTCACCTAGAGGTACTCACCTACATGTACTCACCTAGAGGTACTCACCTACATGTACTCACCTAGAGGTACTCATCTACATGTACTCACCTAGAGGTACTCACCTACATGTACTCACCTAGAGGTACTCACCTACATGTACTCACCTAGAGGTACTCACCTAGAGGTACTCATCTACATGTACTCACCTAGAGGTACTCACCTACATGTACTCACCTAGAGGTACTCACCTACATGTACTCACCTACATGTACTCACCTACATGTACTCACCTAGAGGTACTCACCTACATGTACTCACCTAGAGGTACTCACCTACATGTACTCACCTACATGTACTCACCTACATGTACTCACCTACATGTACTCACCTAGAGGTACTCACCTACATGTACTCACCTAGAGGTACTCACCTACATGTACTCACCTACATGTACTCACCTACATGTACTCACCTAGAGGTACTCGCCTAGAGGTACTCACCTACATGTACTCACCTACATGTACTCACCTAGAGGTACTCACCTAGAGGTACTCACCTAGAGGTATTCACCTACATGTACTCACTAGAGGTACTGTCGTAGGTGTACTCACCTAGATGAGCATACCTAGGCGTACTTACAATATCAACCTTTAGCCTTCCGAACACTTCTTAATTTAATACAATAATTTCCCGCGTTTATGTTGTAATATTTACATGAGTTAGTTATTAAGCTTCGACACCCTCTGTGTGTGTGTGTGTGTGTGTGTGTGTGTGTGTGTGTGTGTGGTGTGTGTGTGTGTGTATATGTATGTGTGTGTGTGTGTATTCACTTAGTTGTATTTTACGGGGGTTGAGCTTTGCTCTTTCGGCCCGCCTCTCAACTGTCAATCAACTGTTTTACTAACTACACTAACTACTTTTTTTTTTTTTTTTTTTTACACCACACACACACACACCCCAGGAAGCAGCCCGTGACAGCTGACTAACTCCCAGGTACCTATTTACTGCTAGGTAACAGGGGCATACAGGGTGAAAGAAACTTTGCCCATTTGTTTCTGCCGGGTGCGGGAATCGAACCCGCGCCACAGAATTACGAATCCTGCACGCTATCCACCAGGCTACCTGGCCCCTACCTGTGTGTGTGTGTGTTGGTGTGTGTGTGTTGGTGTGTGTGTGTTGGTGTGTGTGTGTGTGTGTGTACTCACCTAGTTGTGCTTGCGAGGGTTGAGCTCTGGCTCTTTGGTCCCGCCTCCCAACTGTCAATCAACTGGTGTACAGATTCCTGAGCCTATTGGGCTCTATCATATCTACATTTGAAACTGTGTATGGAGTCAGCCTCCACCACATCACTGCCTAATGCATTCTACCTTTTAACTATCAACAGCTGTTAACGCGTTCCACCCGTGCTAAACAGTTTATCCTTATCTACCCCTGTCAATTCCTCTGAGAATTTTGTAGGTAGTGATCATGTCTCCACTTACTCCTCTGTCTTCCAGAGGAAGATAGAAGTGTGTAGGCTATCCTTGTTTCCCCATATAATTATTAACCTTTTGCTATCAGATCAAATTGTGGAGTGTGGTAAGGGTTATGGGTACACCGTGATAACGGGAGTAATGTGAGGTGTGTGTAGTGGTGCTGTGGTGGCACTCACACCCCAGCCACACCCTCGTAGCCACACTGTTCCTCCACACCATGTGTGTGTCTACCCTCGTAGCCACACTGTTCCTCCACACCATGTGTGTGTGTACCCTCGTAGCCACACTGTTCCTCCACACCCTGTGTGTGTGTACCCTCGTAGCCACACTGTTCCTCCACACCATGTGTGTGTACCCTCGTAGCCACACTGTTCCTCCACACCCTGTGTGTGTGTACCCTCGTAGCCACACTGTTCCTCCACACCCTGTGTGTGTCTACCCTCGTAGCCACACTGTTCCTCCACACCATGTGTATCTACCCTCGTAGCCACACTGTTCCTCCACACCATGTGTGTGTGTACCCTCGTAGCCACACTGTTCCTCCACACCCTGTGTGTGTCTACCCTCGTAGCCACACTGTTCCTCCACACCATGTGTGTGTCTACCCTCGTAGCCACACTGTTCCTCCACACCATGTGTGTGTGTACCCTCGTAGCCACACTGTTCCTCCACACCATGTGTATGTACCCTCGTAGCCACACTGTTCCTCCACACCCTGTGTGTGTGTACCCTCGTAGCCACACTGTTCCCCCACACCATGTGTGTCTACCCTCGTAGCCACACTGTTCCTCCACACCAGGTGTGTGTACCCTCGTATCCACACTGTTCCTCCACACCATGTGTGTCTACCCTCGTAGCCACACTGTTCCTCCACACCATGTGTGTCTACCCTCGTAGCCACACTGTTCCTCCACACCATGTGTGTGTGTACCCTCGTAGCCACACTGTTCCCCCACACCATGTGTGTGTACCCTCGTAGCCACACTGTTCCTCCACACCATGTGTATGTACCCTCGTAGCCACACTGTTCCTCCACACCATGTGTGTGTGTGTACCCTCGTAGCCACACTGTTCCTCCACACCATGTGTGTGTACCCTCGTAGCCACACTGTTCCTCCACACCATGTGTGTGTACCCTCGTAGCCACACTGTTCCTCCACACCATGTGTGTCTACCCTCGTAGCCACACTGTTCCTCCACACCATGTGTGTGTGTACCCTCGTAGCCACACTGTTCCTCCACACCATGTGTGTCTACCCTCGTAGCCACACTGTTCCTCCACACCATGTGTGTGTCTACCCTCGTAGCCACACTGTTCCTCCACACCATGTGTGTGTCTACCCTCGTAGCCACACTGTTCCTCCACACCATGTGTATGTACCCTCGTAGCCACACTGTTCCTCCACACCATGTGTGTGTGTGTACCCTCGTAGCCACACTGTTCCTCCACACCATGTGTGTGTACCCTCGTAGCCACACTGTTCCTCCACACCATGTGTGTCTACCTCTTATCCCTGTACACAGTTCTCCCTGGCCGGCCCGGCGCCAGTTTAGTGCTAGCTTGATCGATCACACTATTTACCGACATAATCAATAAACTCGTGCACTATTCTCGTACAGTAGCGTTCATTCGAAATTTTGGTCTTGAATAAAGTTGATGGTGAATGTGTGATTACTCGAGTGTATCCGGTGAGTCAGAACCCGTACTCATGAATGGTGTTGAATGTTACCCCGGTGAGTATGGAGGATGTGAGGCGGAGAGTTGTGTTGGTGCGGTGTTGACAGGCCGGGTGGTGGAGGTGTAGGGGGGGGGGTGCTGGGGCAGGTGCTGGGGCAGGTGCTGGGGCAGGTGCTGGGGCAGGTGCTGGGGCAGGTGCTGGGGCAGGTGCTGGGGCAGGAGGGCAGGTGCTGGGGCAGGTGCTGGGGCAGGAGGGCAGGTGCTGGGGCAGGTGCTGGGGCAGGTGCTGGGGCAGGTGCTGGGGCAGGTGCTGGGGCAGGAGGGCAGGTGCTGGGGCAGGTGCTGGGGCAGGAGGGCAGGTGCTGGGGCAGGTGCTGGGGCAGGAGGACAGGTGCTGGGGCAGGAGGACAGGTGCTGGGGCAGGTGCTGGGACAGGTGCTGGGGCAGGTGCTGGGGCAGGAGGACAGGTGCTGGGGCAGGAGGGCAGGTGCTGGGGCAGGTGCTGGGGCAGGAGGACAGGTGCTGGGGCAGGAGGACAGGTGCTGGGGCAGGTGCTGGGACAGGTGCTGGGGCAGGTGCTGGGGCAGGAGGGCAGGTGCTGGGGCAGGAGGGCAGGTGCTGGGGCAGGTGCTGGGGCAGGAGGACAGGTGCTGGGGCAGGAGGACAGGTGCTGGGGCAGGTGCTGGGACAGGTGCTGGGGCAGGTGCTGGGGCAGGAGGACAGGTGCTGGGGCAGGAGGACAGGTGCTGGGGCAGGTGCTGGGGCAGGAGGACAGGTGCTGGGGCAGGTGCTGGGGCAGGTGCTGGGGCAGGTGCTGGGGCAGGTGCTGGGGCAGGTGCTGGGGCAGGTGCTGGGGCAGGTGCTGGGGCAGGTGCTGGGGCAGGAGGGCAGGTGCTGGGACAGGTGCTGGGGCAGGAGGGCAGGTGCTGGGGCAGTGCTGGGGCAGGAGGACAGGTGCTGGGGCAGGAGGACAGGTGCTGGGGCAGGTGCTGGGACAGGTGCTGGGGCAGGTGCTGGGGCAGGAGGACAGGTGCTGGGGCAGGAGGACAGGTGCTGGGGCAGGTGCTGGGACAGGTGCTGGGGCAGGTGCTGGGGCAGGAGGACAGGTGCTGGGGCAGGAGGACAGGTGCTGGGGCAGGTGCTGGGGCAGGAGGGCAGGCAGCAGG
>WNGS01010480.1:0-10642 GCA_020271785.1 Procambarus virginalis
TCTATTGTGTTCACATTGAACATATAGATTTTTAGATTTTACTTCTATATTCTGTTATAGATATAGTTTATATATATTTCGAGCTATTACATATATTTTGTGTATTTCTCATTCTATAATTAAATAAATATAATATTTTAATTATCTTTTTGTACCCTATTCATTGTTCACATAAATATATATATATATAGAATGTCCATTTCTTTCTCAAATATTCTTTCTTTGTCTTCTGGAATGTCTTCTTTCTTTCTTTCTCTCCTTTTCTATTTCAGATATGAATTAAAAAAAATTATTATACCCTAATTTACCCTAAACGTTTTAATGTAGGTAATTAAAAGATTACTGAAATGTTTTTTGAAACATTATTTATTTACGTTCTAAGGTCGTAAATAAAAGTTCTCAAAAAAACATTTTCTAAACGTAATTATAAACGTGCTGAAAACATTGAAATGTCGTTTTTAGAACGTTTTAAAAACGTGAAAATGTTTGCTGGGTATCTACGTTAATTTTAACTCCAATAAAAAAAATTGGACCTCATACATAATGAAATGGGTAGCTTTATCATTTCATAAGAAAAAAATTAGAGAAAATATATTACTTCATGAAAACTTGGGCTTATTAGGCAAATCTGGTCTTGCATATTAGGCTGAGAAGAAGTGCGTTCTGGCTACTAGGTACGACATATAATATATATATATATATATATATATATATATATATATATATATATATATATATATATATATATATATGTTTGAGTATAAGGGTTTGAGACCCTTGGACCATGGGGAGAGAGTGCAAGAAGGTTTCTTAAGGATCTTGGTTCCAAGCTTATTGACTCCACAAGAGACCCTAGAGCGGCAACTTTTCTCTTTTAGCGCCTCAGTGTCGCGATCCAGAGGGGGAATGCTCGCTGCGTTCTTCGTTCTTGCCCGGTGACGGAGGAGTTCGAGGAAATCTTACAGCCTCTAGGAAGTGAAGTTTTTTTGTGTCCTCTTAATGTTCATTTTTTTTATACAGTCAGATATGTAACTATATAACCTTGCATAGTAAAGTGCACACCATAAAAAAGGGGGGCAGGTTAGGAGAAGCGAACACGCTTACGTATTCAGAGTTAAATGGCAAAGTTTTTCCTTGAATGCTCTGTGTGCCTTCTCTGAGGCTGTGGGGTCCCTATAATTGCACCAGAGGTGGTACCCCCTCCATATATAGATACTATATATATATATATATATATATATATATATATATAGATATATATATATATATATCTATATATATGTATATATTATATAGCTATATATATATATATATATATATATATATAGATATTCGCTGAGTTTCAGTGGTTTCTAGTCCTGGGGACCATTCAGGCTTGGTTTGCATATATATATATCTACTATATATATATATATATATAATTCTATATACTATATATAGATAGATACCTATATACTATATAGATATAGAGATCTATATAGATAGAGATATATATATATATAGATAGTATATATATATATATATATATCTATATATCTACTATATATATACTCGTACCTAGTAGCCAGAACGCACTTCTTGGGCTACCTATATATATATATCTATCTAATCTATATATATATATAGATATATATATATATATATCTATATATACTATATATTATATCTATATTTTTTTTTTTTTTTTTTTTTTTTTTTTTTTTTTTTTTTTTTTTTTTTTTTTTTTTTTTAACCTAGAAGGGGTACCACCTCTGGTGCAAGTGTAGGGCCTATATATATATATATATATATATATCATATATAGATATATATATATTATATATATATATATATATATCTATATATATATATATATATATATATATATATATATCGGGGTACCACCTCTGGTGCAAGTGTAGGGACCCATAGCTCGGAGAAGAAAATAAAGAGTATTCAGAGAAGACCTTGTGGATCCTCACTGAACACTTTGATATTTTCTTCTCCTACCACCCCTATTCTTTTGGTATGTGTGTATATTTATCTAACTTTATTTGAAAATGTCATTACACAAAAAAGTTACAGTATTGATTACATGCAGGGGTACAAGGCTGCTTGTCACAAGTTGAAAAGCTCCTCCAGCTCCTCAGATGGCGTTGCAGGAACCCTGGATGCAGTGAGCAATTCCTCTCGGATTGCCACACTGAGGCGCTGAAAAAGAAAACTGGCAGCTCTAGGGTCTCTAGTTGTTTCGATTAGCTTCGACCCAACTCCTTCAAAATGCTAGCAGCACTTTTACCCCAGGCACCAAGTGTCTCTGAGGCAATGGGGACAAAATTGTAGTGGTGCTCAAGGTCTCTGTATTTAAGTGACTTGGCCGCTTCCCGGTGATTGGCAGCTCCTCCTCCTGCTTGAGTAGCACTGAAGTCAACATAGGTATTGGCTAAAGTTGAGACGCAAGTGTAGTCCCACACCAACTGTCTACCATTCTTCCAGGGGTTCACCGTGATTCCATCTGGGCGACCGACAGGCTCAATAGAGTTGGGGGACATTAGGTACCGGGGCTCTCTCTCTGCTGGACAGCTGGCTGTGGTAAGGCTTCTCTTAATAATGTCATTGACCTCGCGTGTCTTGCATGCCATCCTCCTGTCCTTTGGCAGAGAAGGCCATGCCGTCCGTACCTGTCAACCTCTGCCTCGCCGCAAATACACCTGTATTCGGTGTGGATTGGGGCAGCGAGACGGAGAGCCACGGCCATTCGAAGGGCCTGCGGTGTGAGACGAGTTCCGGTTTCTGACATTGGGATTGCTAATAGGAATTCACCTGCATGGGGAGCTGCTACTGCTCTAAGTCGGCCAGTGTCATGCGGTGTTGTCGCAGCTTCTAGCAAGTCGCAGCTTCTTGGTCGGCAATGGGGGCGATCCCAGCTAGATTGCTTATGGGCTTCAGAAGGCAGTGGTTGGGGTGCTGGTCCTGCGAGAGGCATATATAGACATATATATGTCTTACCTAGTAAGCCAGAACGAACTTCTCAGCCATACTATGCAAGGCCCGATTTGCATAATAAATCAAGTTTTCATGAATTAATATATTTTCACCAATTTTTTTCTTATGAACTGATAAAGCTACCCATTTCATTATGTATGAGGTCAATTTTTTTTATTGGAGGTTAAAATTAACGTAGATATATGACCGAACCTAACCAACACTACCTAACCTAACCTAACCTATCTTTAAAGGCTAGGTAGTCGAAAAATTAGGTTATTTAGGTTAGGTAGGTTACGTTGTCGAAAAACAGTTAATTCATTAAAACTCGGCTTATTAGGCAATCGGGCCTTGCATAGTAGGGTAGGCTGAGAAGTGCGTTCTGGCTACTAGGTACGACATAGATATATGTCGTACCTAGTAGCCAGAACTCACTTTTGGCCTACTATGCAAGGCCACGATTTGCCTAATAAGCCAAGTTTTCCTGAATTAATAAAATTTTCTCTAATTTTTTTCTTATGAAATGATAAAGCTATCCATTTCATTATGTAATGAGGTCAATTTTTTTTATTAGAGTTAAAATAACGTAGATATATGACCGGCAGTTAACCTAACCAACCCTACCTAACCTAACCTAACCTACCTTCATAGGTTAGGTTAGGTTAGGTAGCCGAAAAAGTTAGGTTAGGTTAGGTTAGGTAGGTTAGGTAGTCGAAAAACAATTAATTCATGAAAACTTGGCCTATTAGGCAAATCGGGCCTTGCATAGTAGGGTAGGCTGAGAAGTGCGTTCTGGCTACTAGGTACGACATATATAATATTATATATATATATATATATATATATATATATATATATATTCAACTATAGAACAACTTTCCCACCAGGAGACTCGAACCCTAGTAAGCACAGACGCCTTACAGCAACAGGCATAACAGGTAACGCGTTAACCCACTGCACCACGCTCAGAGCCTTAAAAGAGATGGTAATTCTTTCACCCCATTTGGGTATTTCAACACCCCAAAGACCACGATCTCCCAAGACCACTAGAGCAACGTGAGGGGTCAAATTTACGTTTTTTCATCAAGTCCCTGTTGATATGGAAGACACTGTGTCTATGCTTATGCCCAACTTGCCTAAACACGTCTTGCCTAAAGTGGTCTTGGGAGATGGTGGTCTTTGGGGTTTTGAAATACCCCAGAATTACCATCTCTTTTAAGGCTCTGAGCGTGGTGCAGTGGGGTTAACGCGTTACCTGTTATGCCTGGAGCTGGAAGGGCTCTTGTGCTGGCTAGGGTTCGAGTCTCCTGGTGGGAAAGTGTTCTATAGTTGAATAACTACTCTTGCGTGTTTAGGCAAGTTGGGCATATATATATATATATATATATATATATATATATATATATTATATATATATATATATATATATATATATATATATATATCTATATAATTACCTAGTTGTGGCCTGTGTGTGGTTGCTGCATCAGATGGGCCATTAGGCCGTCTGCAGTGTCCACGTATTGTACATCACCTCACTCCACCATTCTCTCCTGCCTATTTATGACCAGTACTCAATCTGTAAAATCACTCCTTCTGAAGTTTTATTTAATATACGAAAGTACTTAAGGAAATTCCTGTGTTCATTTTTGCTCCGTAGTCTGACATTGTCACATGTTTAATCACATGGTTATTTTCGTGATATATATATAACACACCACACACACACACACAGATAGATATATATAGTGTATATATATATAGATATAGAGAGATATATATATAGATATATATACTATATATCTATATAATATATATGTATCATATACTATATATATATATATATATATATATATATCTATATATATATATATATATGTCGTACCTAGTAGCCAGAACGCACTTCTCAGCCTACTATGCAAGGCCCGATTTGATTAATAAGCCAAGTTTTCATGAATTGTTTTTCGACTACCTAACCTACCTAACCTAACCTAACCTAACTTTTTCAGCTACCTAACCTAACCTAACCTATAAAGATAGGGTTAGGTTAGGTTAGGTAGGCTTGGTTAGGTTCGGTCATATAACTACGTTAATTTTAGCTCCAATAGAAAAAAATGACCTCATACATCATGAAATGGGTAGCTTTATCATTTCATAAGAAAAAAATTAGAGAAAATATATTAATTCATGAAAACTTGGCTTATTAGGCAAATCGGGCGTTGCATAGTAGGCTGAGAAGTGCGTTCTGGCTACTAGGTACGACATATATATATATATATATATATATATATATATATATATATATATATATATATATATATATATATATATATAATATATATATATATATATATATATAGTTTACACACACACAACTATAACTGAAAAGAGTTTAACAGCTTCGATTTTACACCTGCATTTGGGTGAGGTGATATGTTACAGCAGTTTGATGAGGTGAAAACAAACTTTCAACACAAGCCAGAACACGAAAAACGGGTATAAGCTAAAGGGAAGAATGGAGTAACTGCAGAAGGCCTATTGGCCCTTATTTCTTGATGCTTCTATATTGGAGCGGAGTCTTGAAGTGGGTAGAATATAATTGTGCATTAATTGGCTGTTGGTTGCTGGTGTTGACTTCTTATTGTGTAGTGCCTCGCAGATATCTAGCCACCTGCTATCGCTGTATCTATCGATGATTTCCGTGTTCTTTGTTAAGACTTCTCTGGTGATGGTCTGGTTGTGGGAAGAGATTATATGTTCCTTGATAGAGCCCTGTTGCTTATGCATCGTTAGTCGCCTGGAAAGAGATGTTGTTGTCTTGCCTATATACTGAGTTCTTTGAGGCTTACAGGCTCCAGGTGGGCATTTGAAGGCATAGACGATATTGGTCTCTTTCAAAGCGCTCTGCTTTGTGTCTGGAGAGTTTCTCATGAGTTTCACATATATTCTACATTCAAGATACGTGCAGCAATAGCAAAAGTTTGTCAAGGCAGCCACACCTGTTCACCCCCCCACTCCTGCACCCCCCACAGCGCGACACTTCAACTAGCCAACTACCAGCTGTCAGCCTGCATGCATTCTGATTGGTTGGTCAAGATCACACCACTTCTGCTTCGCACACGCACGCCCTCTACCCAAGTCAACGTTTATGTCGCGCTCCGACACCTTCCTCAGAATATCTTGTGCTCTAAAGCTGTGAACATCTAATTGATATTCCTTGGGTATCAAGTAGCGGTTCTTACTTGCGCATGTATTCCAGCACCATTTTATATTTCCTGTATTACATTTTTGTCCTATTGTTAACGTAACCAGTAATTATTCATTTTTATGTTAGTTCTTTTTCACAGGTTATACTTGCACTTTACCAAGCCAAGGAATTGTCTTTATTTAAATTTCTTTTCAAGAGTAATTAAATTTCATTGTTCATATTTTGTGTTTTGTGTATCTTCCCTTAACTTATCACAGACTATCAGGCAAGCAGTCATTCTTTTTTTTATTGTGTATGTGGCCTGGCTTTGACACCTGCCATTGGAGGACTGCCGAACACCATACTCTACTACTTTATCGGCACATATACTTGGGGGCCTGTCCAGGAGCTTCACTCAGGTATTGGTAATTTGTGGTAAGCGTACTTGGCCTTAATTCCCTTGCTCTCAATATTTTCGCTAATCACTTTTATTATTCATATGGTGCTGTGTGTATTGTGCATTCCGGGAGTAGCATATGGTGAGTGTGAGACAACTTTGGATTACGTGGTGATTGTAGGCCGCAGTCATACTTCTAATTGGTCGTCTCTCCCTCCGTGTTATTACCCGTGCTTACCACCTTTTGTCCCTAGGATATTTCTCATATTTTCGGCAGATCATCATATAGGTACCCTGGTACTGTGGTCTGTCTCCGGGTCAATAGCACCTAATTTCTGCAATCCGACTCTAGGAGGATAAAGAGGGCCATAGTTCCTCTCCCACGGACTTTTATTGACGAGTTGGGACCTCGCCAATAGTTCTCGTCACCAGTTGACACTCGCACCCCTACTCGTCGGTCAGAAAGATGATATTTACTTAGGTAGGGAATTAGCTTTCTTTTTTTCAGAGCACAATGTTCGCTAATTCTGTAAGTATTATATTTAATTTCAGTGGGAAAAACTTGCTTATGTTCTATAGTGACTCGGCAAGGTATGCCTACATTCTTGGACTACCTAATTTACTTTTGAACCATTAAATGTTTCATTTGTTTTAGAAACTCAGTTTCAACTAATTAGTAGGATTTTCTTGCCCTTATCCTCCCACAGTGAGTACCGGGTACAAGATTTCCTGCGACCTTAATCATTTACCATCTTGAATTAACTTTAATTGTTAACAATTCCACAGGATAGGTACCAGTTGCTACGTTTTCCTGTTTCTGACATTCACCATATCACCACAGTATATTCGTGTCACATTTATTTGCTAATTTCACTATGTTTCGTCTCCAAGCTTT
This sequence comes from Procambarus virginalis, assembly GCA_020271785.1. NCBI lineage: Eukaryota > Metazoa > Arthropoda > Malacostraca > Decapoda > Cambaridae > Procambarus > Procambarus virginalis. The sequence continues at coordinate 7,444 of WNGS01010480.1, forward strand.
CCGTTCAGATCCAGCAGGTGAAATAGAGAACTTAAGTCATGCCAAGAGGACCGAATTGATAACTCTTGCACATGAGTATCACCTAGATGTTCCCCATGGAGCCAACAAGCATGAAGTACATAACCAACTCTTGGATCACCTTTTGGATGAAGAGGTAATAGACTCTGACACTCACTAACTTTTCACTATTTCAGATAAGCATGATCTGACGGCAATGAAACTCAAACTTGAACTTGCTAAAATCGAGCGGGAGCAACAAAAGGAAGCAGCTGCCATCAGGAAGGAAGAACAAGAAAGGGAAATCCGCCTCAAAGGAGCGTGAGGCCGCCCTGAGAAAGGAAGAAAGAGACCGAGAGGCCGCCATTAGGAAGGAAGAAAGAGACAGAGAGGCCCTCCTCCTCCAAGGACAGGAAGAACGTGAGTTGGTCCTATTAAGAGAGCGTGAAAAAGTACAACTTGAAGGAAAACAACGTTACCTGGAGATGCAGCACGAACATGATAAGCAGCAAGCGGATCTGGCTCTAGCATGTCGTCAAAAAGACATCACCTTAGAAAGTCAACGCCAGCAAGCTATGGCCAGTCTTCCTCCCAGTTTCAATGTCTCCCATGCAAGTAAGTTAATGCCACCGTTAGTAGAATCGGAGGTTGATGTTTTTTTTACAACCTTTGAGACCCTTGCTAATCAACTTAGTTGGCCTAACGACCAATGGGCTACCCTTCTCCGAGTACATCTTACAGGTAGAACAGCAGTCACACTCAGCACTTTGGCGTCTGAGAATGACTACCCAACACTGAAGCAAGCCGTGTTGGACGCCTACCTACTCTCCACCGAAAGCTACCGACGAAAATTCCGTGACTACATAAAGGCAAGTACCACCACCTTCTTAGAATTTGCTAACACCAAACGGAGATATTTTATGAAATGGCTGGAGGCAGCACATGTCTCTACTTTTCCAGAACTCGTCAACCTCATGCTGGTTGAAGAATTCTTGAGGCGTGTACCTCCTCCTGTCCGTTTATATTTAGCAGATAAGGAAGAGACCGACTTAGTGAAATGCGCGAAGTCAGCTGACACTTACAGCCTCATCCACCGGCTGACACCAGAACCACCTACCAGTAAGAAGTCTTGGTACAGTTACGAGAAAGTGAGCCCAGATCAAGGTACCTCTCAACTGTACTGTAAGTATTGTAGACTCTATGGACATACCATAGAAAAATGTGGTAAGTCTACATATATAGGTTACACCGAATCCACCAAACCCAAACAGACTCCTCCTAAGTCCGGTAAGCCTGTAATGAATGTTGGTGTTCATGTTAATGATCTCTCTCTCTTCAGCAAACATCTGTATCCTGGAACTATCACTACCAACGGTTCAGATTCTGAGGGACGTTTTGGACTTAAGATCTTGAGGGACACAGCGGCTCTTCAATCAATAGTCTTGAAATCAGCTGTGCCCAACGTCGCCTACACAGGAGAGACTGTCTTCATCACTGACCTCACTGCTACTACTCCTTATCCTCTCGCCAGAGTCCACCTGGATTGTCCCTTCGTGACCGGTGAAGTCCAAGTCGCCGTCAGGGAAAAGCCTTTTCCCATGCCTGGAGTGCAACTTCTCCTGGGCAACGACTTGGCAGAAGACCTGCAACCGACCAACCTGATCGTCAAGGACAAACCCCAGGTGTGTATCTCTGAAATGGATAATCCGATTTTTGAGCATGTTCCAGCAAAGGTTCAAGAGAGTGATGAAGTTTCTCCTCCTGTTTGGTGACCACCCGTGCACAAGCTGCACGACCGCAACCAGCTGACTCTACTACTACCGCTGTCCCTCAAGACCCTTCGAAACTACCCCCAAATCTCACCGCTTTGGAGTTCCGTAAGTTACAGAGGGAGGATCTTACCTTGACACCATTATTCTTTCAGGCTGAGACTCAATCCGACAGTATTCCTGGGTTCTTCCTAGAGAACGAGTTGCTCTATCGCAGATACCGACCCAGTAAACTGAAGGAGGAGGACGATTGGGCCAACATTGAACAACTAGTGATTCCTACCAGCCTGCGGCCCACTATTCTACACCTGGCCCACGGAGCACTATCACACTACGGGTTTAACAAGACTTACCATGGGATACGACAAGACTACTACTGGCCAGGTATGGTTAATGATGTCAAACAACATACCCAAAATTGTCATGTTTGTCAGAAAGCAGGTAAACCGAATGTTTCTATCCCCAGAGCACCACTGACACCCATTCAGGTGCCTGCGGAACCTTTCCACAGACTTATTATTGACTGTGTTGGTCCTTTACCTCGGACCAGTTCCGGCAACGCCTATATCTTAACCATCCTGTGTCCTACCACCAGATTCCCCATAGCAGTTCCAGTAAAGAACATTACGGCTGCTACAGTGGTGAAGAATTTGCTGAAGATCTTCACCCAGTATGGATTTCCAAGGGAGATTCAGAGTGACTGTGGCACCAACTTCACCAGTGATCTCTTCAAACGGACACTGGAGGAGTTCAACATCAAACAGGTACTGTCCAGCCCCTATCATCCTGCTTCACAGGGTTCTCTTGAGCATAGTCATCAGACTATCAAGGCACTCCTAAAAAAGTTTTGTAATGAGACCTCAAAGGATTGGGATAAGCAACTTGATCTCATCATGTGTATTTTCAGAAGTCTTCCTAATGAGTCACTAGGAGTATCTCCTTATGAGATGCTCTACGGACGTAAGTGCCGTACTCTCTCAAGGCTTTCAAGGACTCTCTACGCGATGCCACCGTCAGTGAGCATCAGAATGTGCCCCAGTTTCTTCAAAACCTCCAACACATTCTCGAGAGGGTGCATTCCTTTGCCAGAAACAACCTACTGAAAGCCCAAGAGAGGATGAAGACTCATTACGACCAGCACAGCCAAGTAAGGAAATTCAAACAGGGAGACTTCGTTCTAGCTTATTTCCCTATCCCAGGTTCTCCTTTCCAAAACAGGTTTTCAGAACCCTACCGTGTCAAGGAGTGCAGGAATAATCACAACTACGTTCTCGAGACCCCCGATAGGCGGCGGAAGACCCAGTTGTGCCACGTCAACCTGCTGAAGCTTATCATGGTACTCCTCCCACTGTGCTAATCAACTACTCCACCTTTACAGGTCCATACAGCCACAGTGAGACCTTCCCTGCTTCTCCTCCCGAAAGCACTGACAA
>WNGS01010481.1:40509-57760 GCA_020271785.1 Procambarus virginalis
ACATGGTGAGGAGAGTATTACCTGTAATGTGGGGAAAGGATTGTAGCTTGTGTGATTAGTAATGCATTCAGATAATGAGATAATGGAGGCGAGTATAGGGATTACTCGCTACAGTATACGTTCATCGAGACTCAGAGGTAATAGCCATCATCATTGTTCTGATACTAAGTGGTCCAATATGAGGGTGTGTAAATCAGTTTTAGTTGCTCCATGTGGGGCCGTAAAGTGGTACTCATTTACTAGTCAGCATCTCTGCCTTGGTGGCACGATGTAGTGTGCTCACTTCATCGTTTGGCTTCTGTCTAAATGTGGACAAGGCCGAAACATGGTGATGATAGCAAATATATGCCAAGAATACCTAAGTGGATGTAACAAAATATAGGAATGTCAGAGGACAGGATGACGTGGCAACTAACTATCCTGTTTAAAACTTATATGTCGACGGTTACAGTTAACCTTTACGTTGATCAAATACTGGGTAATTGAAATCTGCTCGGCTTTATGACGAGGTAAGGGCAAGAGCGATCCTACTATTAATGTGTGGCACTAATATTGGTCTCCCGAAGTTAGTCCAAAAATGTACGGGATATTCTTACCTTGTCTTTAAATGACAAGAACAAAGGCAAGAGGTTTCGTACTAAAACTAGATGTACTTATCAGATTAACAATCTTTGTGTTCTGGCAAAAAGAATGTTAACGTCCCTACCTGTGTACAGTACCATAATCTCTGACCGATCACATAGGGGTGCGAAGTGTAATTAATGCGAGACTGCTTGTAGGGGTCCCAACCTTACAGCATAGTCCATGGGAGAGAACTTTGGCCCTCTATATCCTCCTACGTTCAGGTTGCGAAGATGTGGGTGTACTTCACCCGCCGAGCTAGACCAAAGTCCCAGGGTACCAAAGGTGGTGATCTACCTGAAATGAGATTTCCCTGTGGAGACAAGAATAAGATGGAAACACAGGATTTAGCAAAGATTATTAACGACCAATCATGAGTATGACTGCGGCCACAGACACCACGTAATCCAAAGTCATCCAACAATCATATAATGCTACTTCAGGAAAGCAAACAGTATGAAGCACCATTAAAATTATTCAAAGAATAAGAGTTCTGACAAATTAAACTTGTAATAAACCCAAGTACAGTTACCACAACTTTAAGTGAAGGGTCTAGAAGCATTATCTGAGCGAGGATCCGGGACAGGCCCTCAATTTATATGACGAGAAAATAGGTGGTATTGCAGTCTCTCTAGGCAGATGGAATGCCAATCACATAAAACAAAAACAAAAGAAAAAAAAAAAAAAAAAAAGTTAAACTGCAAGTTGTCTTCGCAGTGAGGTAACTGTAGGATAAGACAGAGGAAAAAACATTTAAAAATACTTTACTTTGATAAAAAACTGAAGTTAAACAAATTATAAAACATAAAATAATATCCAGGCTTGGCTCTAATACAAAGAGTGCAAAACAAACACGATGAACAATCAGATTTATGTTTCGTTAATGTGCAAATAAAATATGGTGCTAGAGTACTGTAAGCTAAACTGAATAATTCTGTTACCACACCGGGATGTCAACAGGTCTACTCAGTAGAGCACTCAGGAGTAATCTGAATCGTAGTGGGCTAGGTAGTCTATATATATATATATATATATATATATATATATATATATATATATATATATATATATATATATATATATATATATATATATATATATATTAGATAGGAAGGGACTACCACCTCTGGCTGGAAGAAGGGGGACCCATAGCCTCGGAGGAAATCACACATAACGCATTGGAGGGATATATATGACGGCTGTGCAGGTGGCACTGGTAGTTGTGGGTAACTATGAACCGGCTCATTTTAACTGCTTGTTTGAGATGGCATGAGCTCCCGGCAACCAGGTGAGGTGGGGTGACAGGCCGTGTTGTAGGGGGGGGGATACTGGTGGTACTGTCTAGACGTCTGGAAAGTTTTTTTATTTTTATTTTTACATGTGACACATGCAATTTAAATACAATAAAAACAATAAAGGTACATTAAAAAACAAAACAAAACAAACCAAATTAAGAAACCACCGGCCAGAAGGGCCGGCAGCACAAGACAACAAAGTACAAAAACGAGAAATGCAAGCGCATACCTCAAAAGAGAAAACAATGACAAAAGAAGCAAGCACAGTAACATATTAAAACATAACAGTATACAACAAAACAAACATCAAGATGTATAGCATGAAACATAGCAAGAAAAGCACAAACAAAACAAAAATAACAAACAAGCACAACATGTAATGCAATATTAAAACACCAGTGCAAGGTACATTCACAGAAACAAGACATGAATACAAACACTCACACCGAACCAACCGCCATGCACCAAACAAAGGGAGAGACCAAAATAGATAATAATACGAAACAATCAATCCATACAATCAAGAAAACAAAACATAGGAACACACACAACAAACAAGCACCGGCCTGAAGGACCGAAAACAAAACACATCATAAGGGACATCAGGAAATAGAACAAGGAAATCGCACAACACAGTCAATCAATGCATAAATAGAACACATATGGCAAAATAGCAACACAAAAGCAAATACATGAAAAAAACGCCCTCACCAAAACACTGGCTTCACAACAAAGAAGGGAGAGGCACGTGCACAGAATACAACAGGGCAAACAAAAGGCCATAGGGGCACACAACACTACAGGAACATGAAATCAGCTGACATATTTGCCCGGGAACAAGGCCCGGGGGAACCGCACTGTGAAAGACTCCCAAAGCAGCCACTGCCTCCAAGAGTCTTGACCGTCCACCGGGGCCACTATGGTATCCGGAACTCCGGCAACAAACACCCGCAAACAGGGAACCCAGACGGTGTCACCCCGGAGGCGAGTTTCCGCCACCCTACGCCATATACCGGGAACCCACCCATCAAGAAAGCTCCCCGGCCTTTCAGACAGCAGGATCTCGGAAGTCATGACCGCCATAGCCTCCAGTCGCAACTCTGCAGGAGAAAGCCGTCCAGAGGGCACCAGCGGCCACGGGCACACCACCAGACGACTGCAGGGAACCAGGGCGGCGCGCATCCTTACATAAAGTCACCACCAGGCCACGCCCAGCGCCAGCATCCGCACCATCGCTGGCAGTGGAAGCCACCACACCCCACTGCGGAGAGCCCCCTGGTGAGGAAGGAACAGAAGGCACACCCGAGACACGGGCAACAGCACCAGCAGGCACATGAACCTCCGCCACCACCACCCGCAGAGACAACGACTCATCCGGAACCACGCCATCAACACCTGAAGACCCCTAGTCACTGAAGTCCTCACCATCGGCCCAGGCAATAGACGAACGCCTGGAACGCTTGGGCTCCGGCCGGATATCGTCAGAGCCGGAAGCGGACCCAGAAACACGGGCACCACTAACCAGATGAACCGACGCCCGACGCAGAAAGGCAGCAGCCTCTACCACAGAGGGAACCGGACCACACACAGCCGGAGGCTCCTCAGCCACCCCAGCACCCAGCACAGCAGGGACTCGAGGTGAGGCTGCAGGGCCAGGTCCAGCAGCTGACGACGAGGAAGCAGATGACGACGCCCCACAGAGAGTACCAGGAAGACCCACGGGAGCAGCAGGGCCAGATACAGGAGCAGGAGTAACATCCGTCGGCACCGCAACAGCCGGAGGAGGGCCGGCGACAACCGGTGGCACAACGGGCGACGCAGGGGGATCCTCAGCCGCGAACGGGATGCTCACCTCCTCACCCCCAGAGTCCTCCTCCAGAGGGAGCGGCGGGAAATCTTCTTCCTGGAACAAATTCACGGGAGCGACCGGATGAGCAGTATACCCGGCAGCCTGATGCCCCAACACTCCACACCGGAAACAAGTACCCGGTTGACGGGCATAAAACACCCGCACGTAGTACCCTAACAGCCAGACAGATGACGGAATGTCCGACCTCAGTCGCATCCCGAGAGTCCGAATGTTGGTCTTCACACCAGAATACCTGCCAAACGAAAGCGAGTTTATCCGCACACTGCTGACGGAGCCGTACCTCTGAAAGAATCGCCGGAGGAGAGTCTCAGGAAACTCCATGGGGGCGCCATGTACACTGACATACGTCACAGCACCACTACGGTCCGAAATGGTCACAGACCCGGTGCCTTCCTGCAGCTGCAAAGTACGCCCCTCGTACCTCCGTAGAAAAGCACGGTACACTGCCTCACCCACAAACTTGATGACACCGTGAGCAGTGACCAGCTCTAACACCATAAACGTCCTGAACCGGGACTCGGAGCATGTTACTCAATACCATGTTCACTAGCGGGTAACCAGCACGGCCAGTAAACTCCAATCCGATGGAGTTTAACCGCACGACAGCTGAAATAAGGCTGTCCATCGCAAAACACGCCACGTCCCCACCACCAGGAACAGCAGGGAGGGTAGAGACACCAATGCCCCCTGCCGGCGAAAACGGCAACTATCCCAAAACTGCCGGAGCAGGCAACGACACGTTCACACCGCACGGCAGCTCAGGTGAGAGACTCCCATCATCTGGAAAGTAGTTGTTGCTGTGGCTGCAGTTCTTGAATATATATACGTGATAATGATAGAATAGGTGATGATGGAGCAGGCCGAATCTCTTCCTAGAGAGATTAGTGACTATATATATATATATATATATATATATATATATATATATATATATATATATATATATATATATATATATATATATATACATATATATACATATATATATACATATATATATACATATATATATATATATATATATATATATATATATATATATATATATATATATATATATATATATATATATATATATATATATACACACACACACACATACAGATATGACTATATAGTACCATGACCACTGCACCAGCGATGCGATCGTCTATAAATGTTAGTTGGTCAAGGAACGTATCTACACAAGTTTCATGACCAACCAACACCTGGCGACACTCGTGGCGCGTTATGGGCCCAGTTATTTCATCATAATTCTGAACATGCTACGGTCGCACTGAGTAGTTTTGTGAGTTAAGCTTGAATGACCTCCTTTCATGGGGAGGGTTTATAGCTGTCATAGAAGCATAGTCACGGAATAGTGTTACTGTTTTGAGAAAAGCTATAGTTTCTTTGTCCACGATATGGCTGACCCAGCTGGATTGTTTGTTTAATTTAATAGGGCTGGTCTCTGTGCCTGGCGCTACAATGGTATTCCTTACTTAGATGTGTTCTGAAAAGCTATAGTTGTGTATACCTTCTGGCTCAGCTAAATGTTCAGGTAGAATTTTCTTGAACAGATCATCGGATGCAAAGGGGAGAAGATGCGAGCAATCTGAGTGGCAGTGCGGACACCAAGGCCACGGAGTTTAACTGAAAGAGTGGCTTCTTTCCACTGAATGTCACTGAGAATCTTTTTCTATCATGATCTCAGAAGGATGTCATATACTCGTATATGACATCCTTCTGTCATAAACAATCGGGATGATAATGGACCGAGTGTATCGTGATCCGGCCTGTACTCCTCTTGACATACCAGAAAATATCCTGAGGAAACTACTCCAAGCTTGTACTAAGGAGGCACCCTTCTTGAGCCCGGATGGGCACATGTATAAGCAAGTAGATGGGGTCGCCATGGGTTCTCCCCTAGGTGTCCTGTTTGCGAACTTCTACATGGGTACTATCGAGAAAAAAGTCTTAGTCGACTTGAACTTGAAACCGGCCATATACTGCAGGTATGTTGACGACATTTTTACACAGGTACCTGATGTCAGACATCTGCAGGAGCTGAAAGAGGCGTTTGAGCAGAATTCTGTGTTGCGTTTCACTTACGAGATGGAGAAGGATGGGAAGCTACCCTTTCTAGATATAACAGTCATGGAAAGGAGCGGAGGTTTCCACACTGCAGTCTACACTAAGGAAACAAACATAGGAATGTGCCTAAATGCCAACAGTGACTGCCCAGACAGGTACAAAAGGAGTGTTGTTAACGCTTATGTCGACCGTGCTCTCAGCCACAGCTCAGAATGGAAGCAAGTCGACGAAGAACTCTGTAGAGTAAGGCAGGTCCTAGTCAACAACGGCTTCTCCAATGGTTTCATTGAAGACATCATAAGAAGGAAAGTGAAACGCCATGCAACCTCTGAAGAGACAACTAACACAACACCTATACCCCCTATTAGACTATTTTACAGGAACTTCTTCTCCACAGCTCATAAAACGGAGGAAAGGGTCCTGAAAGATATTGTTAATAGAAACGTTATCCCTACAGACAAAAATCAGAAGATACAATTGACGATTTACTATAAAACCAAGAAAACTGCCAACCTACTCATCAGAAACTCTCCAGACACAAAGCAGAACGCTTTGAAAGAGACCAATGTCGTCTATGCCTTCAAATGCCCACTTGGGGACTGTAAGCCCCAAAGAACTCAATATATAGGCAAGACAACAACATCTCTTTCCAGGCGATTAACGATGCATAAGCAACAGGGCTCTATCAAGGAACATATAATCTCTTCCCACAACCAAACCATCACCAGAGAAATCTTAACAAACAACACAGAAATCATTGATAGATACAGCGACAACAGGCGGCTTGACATCTGCGAGGCACTACACATCAAGAAGTCAACACCAGCAATCAACAGCCAATTAACGCACAACTATATTCTACCCACTTCAAGACTCCGCTCCAATATAGAAACATCAAGAAATATGGGCCAATAGGCCTTCTGCAGTTACAGATCTATTCTTCCCTTTAGCTTATACCCATTGTTTCGTGTTCTGTGTTGAAAGTTTGTTTTCACCTCACCCCAAACCATTGTAACATGTCACCTCACCCAAATGCAGGTATAAAAAAGAAAAGCTGTTTAAACTCAGTTCAGTTATAGTTGTTTTGTGTGTGTGTAAACTAAAGTCTTTGAAAATGTAATAAGTTTTACGAAACGCGCTCAAGTGTCGCGTCAGACTAGAAATAAAAATGAATTTTGGAGAATTGATTTTTCATTTACCGTCACCAGTAAAAAGAAACATAAGGAAAATAGAGAAAATTCGTGTTAGAATTATTAATCTTACTTTTTCGGTCATATTTAATAATATATATATATTAATATATATATATATATATATTATATATATATATATATATATATATATATATATATATATATATATATATATATATATTATATATATATATATATATATATATATATATATATATATATATATAATATATATATATATATTATATATATATTTATTTAGGGGTACCACCACTGGTTTAATTAAAGGGACCCACATCCTCGAAGAAGAAAATAAATAGTGTTCAGAGAAGACCTTGTGGATTCTCACTGAATGCTTTAATCTTTTCCTCTGCTACCACCCCTATTATTTTTTTTATTTTTTTATTTGATTTTATTGCAATGCTACAGTTTACAGAAAACACACACTTATGTAACAATATACCAATCAGTGTTCGAAGACCTCGTCCAGCTCTTCAGGGGTCGAGTACGTACCCAAGATACAGCACGCATTTCCCCTCTGAACAGCAACACTCAGGCGCTGGAACATGAAACTGGCCGCTCTTGGGTCTCTAGTCTTCCAATGAGTTCCTCACCAACCTCCTTCAGGAACTTAAGTGCACATTTACCCCAGAGCGCCCAGAGTCTCAGAGCCTATCGGCACGAACAACGTTCTAGGTCCCTGTACTTGTTAGTTTTCTGGGTCTCCCTGAAGGTGGCCGCCCCGCCTCCCTCTGCTGTGCTGTAAGGTAGATAGGTATCGGCCAATGTAGATGCACACGTGTAGTCCCACACGACCTGCTTACCTTCCCTCCACGGCTGCAGGGTGACTCCATCTGGACGTTTTTGGCTGTTGTCAGGTCTGCACAACTGGGGTTCCCTTTGTGCTGGACATCCAGCTGTAGCCAAACTTCTCTTGATAATGTCATTGACTGCTTCGTGTCGGGCAATCTTTCCCTGTGTCTTACGATAGATGAGACCATGGCTGCCATGGCTATATATATATATATATATATATATATATATATATATATATATATATATATATATATATTATATATATATATATATATTGTATCTAGTCCTGGGGACCATTCAGGCTTGTTTGCATATATATATATATATATATATATATATATATATATATATATATATATATATATATATATATATATATATATATATATATATATATATATATGTCTTGTGTTGACGATGAGTCTTGTGTTGACCATGAGTCTTGTGTTGACGATGAGTCTTGTGTTGACGATGAGTCTTGTGTTGACGATGAGTCTTGTGTTGACGATGAGTCTTGTGTTGACGATGAGTCTTGTGTTGACGATGAGTCTTGTGTTGACGATGAGTCTTGTGTTGACGATGAGTGTTGTGTTGACGATGAGTCTTGTGTTGCAGGTGCCGGAAGAAGAAGTGGCGGGTGGACCTGCCTCAGACCTCAGTCATCATAACCTTCCACAACGAGGCACGCTCACCCTTCTCCGCACTGTTGTCAGGTGAGTCACCTGTACACGCCCCCCCCCCCCGCCTCACCTGGCACCCCTCCCTCACACCTGTACCCGCCCGCCTCACCTGGCACCCCTCCCTCACACCTGGGGTGCCCGCCTCACCTGGCCCCCCCCTCACACCTGGGGTGCCCGCCTCACCTGGCACACCCCTCACACCTGGGGTGCCTGCCTCACCTGGCACACCCCTCACACCTGGGGTGCCTGCCTCACCTGGCACCCCCCTCACACCTGGGGTGCCTGCCTCACCTGGCACCCCCCTCACACCTGGGGTGCCTGCCTCACCTGGCACCCCCTCCCTCACACCTGGGGTGCCTGCCTCACCTGGCACCCCTCCCTCACACCTGGGGTGCCCGCCTCACCTGGCACCCCCTCACACCTGGGGTGCCTGCCTCACCTGGCACACCCCTCACACCTGGGGTGCCTGCCTCACCTGGCACCCCTCCCTCACACCTGGGGTGCCCGCCTCACCTGGCACACCCNTTCGTGGTGTTGTTGGTGGTGTTGGTGGTGGTGTTGGTGTCACTTCCACCAAATCACATCATTTTTGGGGCAACACGTAAGGACACAAATGCGAACAAGCCTGAATGTCCCCAGGACTATATGCGAATGAAAACTCACACCCCAGAAGTGACTCTAGCATTTGATAAAATGCTATGCCCAAGATAACCGTCCAAGTGCCGGCGGGGAAGTGGTTCATATAGCTCAGCTATCACTTCCTTTTGTCGGTCGTGATGGCCAAGCGGTTTAAGGCGTCCCTGTACATACCATTTGCATTGCTCCTGGGAGTATGGGTTCGAGTCACTTCTGGGGTGTGAGTTTTCATTCGCATATAGTCCTGGGGACCATTCAGGCTTGTTCGCATATATATATAATATATATATATATATATAATATATATATATATATATATATATAGTCTCATTGAATATGACCGCATATTCTGTATTTACTATCTTCTGATTTAGGGCTTCTATCCCTCTAACTATTTTCTTAGCATCAGGGCTTAGCTAATCAGATCTAAATCTAAATCAGAAATAGTAAATACAGAATATGCGGTCATATTCTGAACCTGTGTAAAAAGAAACCTGCTGCCAGTAATACACCAATATATATATTTATATATATATATATATCTAATACATATTATATATATATCATATATATATATATATATGTATACATTATATATATAGTTTACATATCTGATTGTATACAAAAAATGAGCATTAAGAGGACACAATAGTTCGCTTCCTAGAGGCTGTAGATTTCCTCGAACTCCTCGACGTTGGGCAGGAACCGAGGATGCAGCGAGCATTCCCCCTCTGGATCGCGACACTGAGGCGCTGAAAGAGAAAACTTGCCGCTCTAGGGTCTCTTGTGGTGTCAATGAGCTTGGAACCAAGATCCTTTAGAAACCTTCTTGCACTCTCTCCCCATGGGCCTAGGGTCTCAGACCCTATTGGAACGAAGTTGTACCGATGATCTAATTGCCTATACTTGGCTGACTTGTCTCTTTCTCTGTGTGTCGCCGCGGCTCCTGCTGTGCCGGCAGAGAGGTTGATGTATGTGGCTGCCAGGGTGGATACGCAAGTATAGTCCCATGCCAACTGTCTGCCACCCTTCCACGGACGCAGTGTGATTCCGTCTGGTCGGCGGCAAAGCTAACAGAGTCACGGTTCAGAAGGTTGCGGGGCTCTCTCTCCGCTGGACACTGGGCAGAGGCAAGGCTTCTTTAATGATGTCGTTTACTTCGTCGTGTCTAGTGTGCCAACCACCAGATTTTCCACAGTGCAGGCCATGCAATCCATATTCGTCAGCATCTGCCTCGCCGCAAATACACCTATGAACAGTGTGGATAGGGGCAGCAAGACGGAGAGCGACTGCAATACGGAGCTCCTGCGGATCAAGACGTGTGCCTGTCGCAGACATAGGGACTGCCAAAAGGAAGTCCCCTGCATGGGGAGCCTGCACAGCTGTGAGGCGTGCACGATCACTGGGGGTTGTTGCTGCCTCCAGCAAAGCTGTGGCTTCTTTGTCTGCAATGGGGCTGTCCCAACTGGATTGTTTCTTGGCTTTCGGCATGGCTGGTCTGAGTGCTGGGTCTGCCATGGCACCCCATTTCGTGTCGCATTCCGTGTAGTGGGGGTCCTGTATCCCCGCTACATCACTGAGGGTGTCAGGTAGAATTTCCTTAACCAGGTCATCTGATGCTGAGGAGGAAGACAGGAAGGCTGGGACAGCAATTTGGGTGGCGGTGCGGACACCCAAGCCACCGAGCCTAACAGGAAGAGTGGCTTGTTTCCACTGGCACTCGTTGAGGGAGAGATTAACAACTTTTTCCAGCATGGTCTTCAGTAGAGGTCATACTCTTCAAGCTTTCGGTTGTCGTAAGATGGGGCGCACCTCAGAAAGTAGGTTAGCCTCGGAAGGGATAGGCATTTGGTGAGGAGATAAAAAGCATCGTGGGCATCGATGTCACCTATTCTGTCTTCCATCCTCCTAAGATCTGCGATTTTCTTGTCAAGGATCTCCTCAATGGCATTAGACCCGAGGGGGGCTCCAAGGAGGGTGCTGTTCTCGGCCCTAATGACATGGGCTCCAGGCAAGGCAGACCTTATTCTAGCTACGATGTCTGGGTTGGAGGAGACTACTTCACACTTGGAAGGGTTCAGGACAAGACCCAGGCTTACTTCTTGCTCCCTTATTTCCTGATGTCTGCCAAGAGGTCGTCTACGGTGCCAGCTATAGTGCCATCATCCAAAACACACTGAGATTTTGAACTCGCTGGACAAGCTTTCGGTGATTTCTTTTAAGACTAAGCATTCTAAGCAGAATATATATATATATATATATATATATATATCTATATATATATATATATATATATATTTATATATATATATATATATATATATATATATATATATATATATATATATATATATATATATATATATATATAGTTGAAACAAGATGAACAATAAAATTTATGTTACGTTAATGTGCAAATAAAAATATGGTGCTAGAGTACTGTAGCTAAACTGAATAACTCTATTACCACACCGGGGTATTTCAACAGGTCTACTCAGTGGAGCACTCAGGAGTAATCTGAATCGTAGTGGGCTAGGTAGCCATATATATATATATATATATATATATTATAATATATATATATATATATATATATATATATATATATATATATATATATATATATATATATATATATATGATGACGGCTGTGCAGGTGGCGCTGGTAGTCGTGAGTACTATGAACTTGCTCACTTTAACTGCTTGTTTGAGATGGCATGAGCTCCCGGCGACCAGGTGAGGTGGGGTGACAGGCCGTGTTGTAGGGGGGGATACTGGTGGTACTGTCTAGACGTCTGGAAAGTAATTGTTGTTGTTGTTGTGGCTGCAGTTCCTGAATATATATACGTGATATGATGAATAAGTGATGATAGAGCAGGCCAGATCTCTTCCCTAGAGAGATCACTGTGGCAGCTCTCCTCCAAAGCCTGCTCCTATTGCCTATTCGACTGCAGCGGAGTGTAGAATAGTAGGAGTGGATGAGTCCACCTTGTGGACTCGTGAAAGTGCGTCGGGGACGACGTTGTCGGAGCCTTTGATGATGTAGATGGTAATGTTGAACTTCTGCAGGTACAGTGCCCAGCGTAGCAGACGTTGGTTAGAGAACTGGGCCTGTTGCAGAAACTGAAGAGAATGGTGCTTGTAGGTAGCACTGCAGGACTCTGTGCAGTATGAATCGAGCCTGCTGAATGGATCAGCAAGAATGGTGATCCAAGGAGATGGTGAGATGGTTCGTCTAATGCAAGGCCCAGAGTAGCAAGTGCTGATGGGAGAACTGCACTAGCAGTATGAACCGAAGGAGATTGTGATACATGATGTTCACATGGTGATGCAGGATTCAGCAAAGTTTGGAGAACTGATCCTGATGTAGGGAACGAAGAATGTTGAAGCCCGAGGAGAGGTTGAAGTTGTAACCAAGTAGATTGGAGGGTTCGTTGGGTTGCACGCAGGGCAGGATGTTGAGTGGCTTCTCCTCTGTTATGACTGTAGCTGGAGTGTATGATCCGATCTCGCTGCGGTATGATGGTGTTCCTATCGCCAGGGTGGAAGACTGAAGGTTTTCTAATACCTGGCAGGGCCAGAATGGAATTAGTACAAGATAAGGATTTACGCCTTTCAAATGCAATCTAAGGCAAGTTTGTCTTACAATATTTTAGATGAGGGCTGGTAAAGTTGTCTGGAAGATCACGTTTATTTGGATTTCGTTCGTAGAGAGAAGGATCTTTCCTGGTGTTGGAATAGATCGAGAATTTAGAACCATTGTAGTCAGGCTAAGTACAACGAGGATTAGACAATACCTTGGTGATGTTGGTTGTCTTACTCAGGTCGTTGGAGGAGATGGTATCACACTTGTTCTAACTTTCCTGGCTGTGTCCGTACTGCAAGCACTGCTTCCCGAGGTGCTTCACAACTTTTTTTTTTTTTGTTTGAGATATATACAAGAGTTGTTACATTCTTGTACAGCCACTAGTACGCGTAGCGTTTCTGGTAGGTCCCTGGAATACGATCCCCGCCGCGAAGAATCGTTGTTACAACCAAGTACACATTTTACTGTTGCGTTAAACAGAGGCTACAGTTAAGGAATTGCGCCCAGTAAATCCTCCCCGGCCAGGATACGAACCCATGCCATAGCGCTCGCGGAACGCCAGGCGAGTGTCTTACCACTACACCACGGAGACTGACTGACTGACATTAGCAGCCATACTGTTCTGGACGGAACCTGCTGTAGAATACCTAATGGTAAAACATGGGATAGAGCATATAGGAACATTACCTGAGCCTGTCTGAGACAGAGACTCGTCATAGTTGTTGGTATGTTTGAACGGCTCAGAAGACACTGGTACCTGCATCAGGGGTGTCTTTAATAGAGGAGCGTTCGGCTTACCTGTCATCTGAGACATGTGACAATTCTTGACAAGGTGTTTAATATCTCGAATTATACCTGTCCAGTAGTAGTCCTGTTTCAGGGCCTTGTAGGTCTTGTAGAAGCCGCAGTGTGGGCGAGATCCATGGACCAGATACAAGATATGTGATCGTAGGCTGTTGGGAACTACCAGTTGTTTGATGTTGGCCTGTTCGTCGTTCTCCTTCAATTTCCTGGTTCTATAATGCCGGTACAACACTTTATTTTCTTCAAAGAAACCAGGGATAGAGTTAGGTTGTGTCTCAGCCTGTAAGAATAAAGATGTTAAGGAGGGATCCTCTCTCTCTGCAACTTAAGGAACTCCAGCACTGTGAGATTCGGTGGGAGGCTCGGAAGATCTTGAGGAACAGCTGCAGCAGCTG
This sequence comes from Procambarus virginalis, assembly GCA_020271785.1. Classification (NCBI taxonomy): domain Eukaryota; kingdom Metazoa; phylum Arthropoda; class Malacostraca; order Decapoda; family Cambaridae; genus Procambarus; species Procambarus virginalis. The sequence goes on from WNGS01010481.1 coordinate 54,479, forward strand.
GTTTTGGGCGAGCAGCTGGTTTTGGGCGAGCAGCTGTGGCCTGCTTCGTCACCATAACAGGAGGGAAGATGTCGTCAGAATCTTTTGCTTGGACCTCTTCAAGCAACTGTAAGATAGGGTCTTCCACTGCTTAGTTACATACCTGTGGATCTTCCGTGATGATTATATTCGCAGGTTCTAGATTTTCTGCCAAGTCGTTGCCTAGGAAAAGCTGAACTCTTGACGTGGTAAAAGGCTTTTCCCGGATGGCGACTTTGACTTCACCTTGCATAAACGGACAATCCAGGCGGACTCTAGCAAGTGGATATGGAGTAGTGGCAGTTAGGTCCGTGATGAGGACAGTTTCTCCAGTGTAGGTGACGTTGGGTACAGCTGACTTCAGAAGAATGGATTGTAGAGCAGCTGTGTCCAACAAGATCTTCACTTTGAACCTTTTCTCTGAATCTCCACGGCTAGCAGAGACTGTTCCAGAGTACAAGTGTCTGTTGAAGAGAGAGAGATCAGTGGAAGAAACAAAAACATTCATCACAGACTTAGGACTCTTGTGAATTTTAGGAGGAGGTGATTTGGGCTTATTTTCACTGCTGACCTTACAGTGAGGATTGGTACACTTTTCCATGGTATGTCCATAGGTTCTGCAATACGACAAGTTCACATTGCTGGTACTCACTTTTGTAGGACTAGACCAGGTTGGCTTACTAGAAGGTGCGTCAGATGGTACTCTGTGAATAAGGCTGTAAGAGTCAGTCAATTGAGCACATTTGGTAAGATCGTTTTCTTCCTTGTCGGCTAGGTAGAGACGTATGGGATTAGGTACACGCCTGAAAAATTCTTCCACCAGGATGAGATTGACGAGATCTGTAAAGGTGGAGACTTGTGTTGCTTCCAGCGACTTCAGAAAATATATCTTTTTGTTATTTGCAAACTCCAGATAAGGGGTAACACTTGCTATAAGGTAATCCCTGAACTTACGTCGGTAGGTCTCGATGGAGAGGAGGTAGGCATTGAGCACTGCTTGTTTCAGTACCTTGTAGTCAGTTTCAGACGCTATAGTACTGAGAGTCACTGCAGCTCTACTTGTTAAATGAGACCTGAGAAACACAGACTACTGATCCTAAGGCCAGCTAAGTTGGGTAGCCAGAGCCTCAAATGAAGTAAAAAAGACATCTACTTTTGCCTCAACAAAAGATGGCATCAACTTAATTGCATATGAAAGGTTAATACGTACCAGAAGGGTAGCTTCTTCTTGCTGGCGCTGAGTGTGGTGTGCAGTTACTAAGTCAAGTTCTCTCCTACGGTTGTCTAGAGTCAGGGCGGCTTGTTTCTTCTCATGTTCACGTTGCATCTCTAGCTCGCGTTCTCTTAACTCTAGCGTTTCCTGATCACACTCTCATTGGAATTCAACCTGCTACCGTTGTAGGGAAGCTTCACGTTCCTTCAGTTGAAGTTCTTCCTTCTGTATTTGAAGAGCTTCCTTCTGAAGGGCAGCTTGTTTCTTCAGACGTTCGCGTTCGGCGTTAGCGAGTTTCATGGCTGCCAAGGAGCTCTTATCTGCAATTAAGTACTGTAACGTACGATTATGTTACATTGTTGGGTTGATTAGATACACAGTGTTTAGTGAGTTTCATATTTATTTAGTAGTCCTGGATACAGCAGTGTCGTAGACGTTGAGACGAAGCCTGGAGCAGAGCAGAGAGCTGAGTGAGGCCGGAGTCGTGGAGCTCTATGCGGGAGAGCGTGGAGGCTCGATTTGGAATTGCGAGTGTCTGAACTCGGGGAGCGATAGCGTTGTAGCTGGATGCGGTCGTAGTCTGCTGTCTGCTCTGTGTCGAAGCTGTAGCGTCTTGGGTCGACTAGAACTGCTCAAGCCGAGTACTACATTCTTAACTGGAGATTGTACTGGTCTGCTGTTCTCACATCGCTGGGTTATATGGTGATTACACCTCAGCTCCCTCCAACAAGGTGAGGAGAGTATTACCTGTAATTGGGGAAAGGATTGTAGCTTGTGTGATTAGTAATGCATTAAGATAATGAGATAATGGAGCGAGTATAAGGATTACTCGCTACAGTACATTTCATGAGACTCAGAGGTAATAGCATCATTGTCTAATAAGTGGTCCAATATGAGGTTGTGTAAATCAGTTTTAGTTGCTCCATGTGGGGCCGTAAAGTGGTACTCATTTACTAGTCAGCATCTCTGCCTTGGTGGCACGATGTAGTGTGCTCACTTCATCGTTTGGATTCTGTCTAAATGTGGAAAGGCGAAACATGGTGAATGATAGCAAATATATGCGCAAGAATACCTAAGTGGATGTACCAAAATATGAAATGTCAGAGTGACAGGATGACGTGGCAACAATAAACTATCCTGTTTAAACTTAATTGTCGAGGTTACAGTTAACTTTAAGAAGTGATAAAAAAATTTAACTAAGTGTTTCAAGATCGTAGGAAATCTTGTACCCGGTACTCTATATGACGAGGATAAGGGCAAGAGCGATCCTACTTTAATTGTGAGACAATTGTCTCGAAGGTAGTCCAAAAAATGTAGGGATTTCTTACCTTGTCTTTAAATGACGAGAACGAAGGCAAGAGGTTTCGTACTAAAACTAGATAGTACTTATAGAGTTACACTTTGTGCTCTGGAAAAGAATGTTAACTCCTTACCTGTGTAAGTACCATATCTCTGACCGATGCCTAGGGGTGCGAAGTGTCAATTAATGACGAGAGCTGCTTGTAGGGGTCCCAACCTTACAGCATAGTCCGTGGGAGAGGAACTTTGGCCCTCTATATCCTCCTACGTTCAGGTTGCGAAGATGTGGGTGTACTTCACCCGCAGACAGACCAAAGTACCAGGGTACCAAAGGGGGTGATCTACCTGAATGAGATCTCTCCTGTAGGGACGAGAATAAGATGGAAACACAGGATTTAGCAAAGATTATTAACGACCAATCATGAGTATGACTGCGGCCACAAGACACCACATAATCCAAAGTCATCCAACAATCATATAATGCTACTTCAGGAAAGCAAACAGTATGAAGCACCATTAAAATTATTCAAAGAATAAGAGTTCTGAAAATTAAACTTGTAATAAACCCAAGTACAGTTACTGCAGGTATGCAGTTTAACTTTTTTTCCTTTTTTTTCTTTTGTTTTTTTTTATGTTGATTGGCTTCCATCTGCTAAGAGACTGCATACCACCTATTTTTCTCGCATATAATTGGGGCCTGTCCGGGATGCCTCGCTCAGTAATGCTCTCTAGACCCTTCACTTAAAGTTGTG
>WNGS01010482.1:0-10360 GCA_020271785.1 Procambarus virginalis
CGTAATGTGTAACTCTTCAAGTCAGTTGTGTTGTCCCGTCTTGAGTACTGCTTGTACTCACTTCCCCCTTCAGGCAGGAGAGATTGCTGAAATAGAGGGCATACAAAGAACATATACGGCACGCATAGACGCGATAAAGCACCTAATTTATTGGGATCGTCTCAAAGCTCTCCAAATGTACTCTCTAGAAAGGAGACGAGAGATATACCAAATAATATACACGTGGAAAATACTGGAGGGCCAGGTCCCAAATCTGCACAGTAAAATAACAACGTACTGGAGTGAACGACATGGAAGAAAATGCAGAATAGAACCAGTGAAGAGCAGAGGTGCCATAGGCACAATCAGAGAACACTGTATGAACATCAGAGGTCCACGATTGTTCAACGTCCTCCCAGCGAGCATCAGAAATATTGCCGGAACAACCGTGGACATCTTCAAGAGGAAACTAGATTGTTTTCTTCAAGGAGTGCCGGACCATCCGGGCTGTGGTGGGTATGTGGGCTTGAGGGCCGCTCCAAGCAACAGCCTGGTGGACCAAACTCTCACAATTCAAGTCTGGCCTCGGGACGGGCTTGGCTAGTGGAAGAACCCCCAGAACCCCATCAAACAGGTATCAACCAGGTAAAGGAGACCTGGTTGAGGACCGGCCGTGGGGGCTCTAAGCCCCGAAATTATATCAGGATAACCCAGCAAATGGTAGGTTTCTCAATAAAAAAAGTGATAACAAAAACAGCATTTGACTTTTTCAATGTAAATTTGATGAGCAGGAATGATGTATCAAGGAAAACACACACGAAAAATATAAATTAATTTCATTAAAATAAAATAATTATCTTTTAATGCTTGACTTACAACTTGGCATGTACACAAAATAAGAAATAACAAAAAGGCATGAACGGAAAATTAACTCTTAAGACTAGGAACAATTTATGTGCAAATAATAAGGTTAATTTTTTTATATTTACCACATTTGTGATTGATTTGCTGGAGCAGTTCATGGACAGCTAGAGGTGTTGACCCCTGTAGAGCACCCGGGGGAGGTGTTGACCCCTGTAGAGCACCCGGGGGAGGTGTTGACCCCTGTAGAGCACCCGGGGGAGGTGTTGACCCCTGTAGAGCACCTGGGGGAGGTGTTGACCCCTGTAGAGCACCCGGGGGAGGTGTTGACCCCTGTAGAGCACCCGGGGGAGGTGTTGACCCCTGTAGAGCACCCGGGGGAGGTGTTGACCCCTGTAGAGCACCGGGGGAGGTGTTGACCCCTGTAGAGCACCTGGGGGAGGTGTTGACCCCTGTAGAGCACCCGGGGGAGGTGTTGACCCTGTAGAGCACCCGGGGAGGTGTTGACCCTGTAGAGCACCCGGGGAGGTGTTGACCCCTGTAGAGCACCCGGGGGAGGTGTTGACCCCTGTAGAGCACCCTGGGAGGTGTTGACCCCTGTAGAGCACCCGGGGGAGGTGTTGACCCCTGTAGAGCACCTGGGGGAGGTGTTGACCCCTGTAGAGCACCTGGGGGAGGTGTTGACCCCTGTAGAGCACCTGGGGGAGGTGTTGACCCCTGTAGAGCACCTGGGGGAGGTGTTGACCCCTGTAGAGCACCCGGGGAGGTGTTGACCCCTGTAGAGCACCTGGGGAGGTGTTGACCCCTGTAGAGCACCTGGGGGAGGTGTTGACCCCTGTAGAGCACCCGGGGAGGTGTTGACCCTGTAGAGCACCTGGGGAGGTGTTGACCCCTGTAGAGCACCTGGGGGAGGTGTTGACCCCTGTAGAGCACCTGGGGGAGGTGTTGACCCCTGTAGAGCACCTGGGGAGGTGTTGACCCCTGTAGAGTACCTGGGGGAGGTGTTGACCTTGTAGAGCACCTGGGGGAGGTGTTGACCCCTGTAGAGCACCTGGGGAGGTGTTGACCCCTGTAGAGCACCTGGGGGAGGTGTTGACCCCTGTAAGCACCTGGGGAGGTGTTGACCCCTGTAGAGCACCTGGGGGAGGTGTTGACCCCTGTAGAGCACCTGGGGAGGTGTTGACCCCTGTAGAGCACCTGGGGGAGGTGTTGACCCCTGTAGAGTACCTGGGGAGGTGTTGACCCCTGTAGAGCACCTGGGGGAGGTGTTGACCCCTGTAGAGCACCTGGGGGAGGTGTTGACCCCTGTAGAGCACCTGGGGGAGGTGTTGACCCCTGTAAGCACCTGGGGGAGGTGTTGACCCCTGTAGAGCACCTGGGGGAGGTGTTGACCCCCTGCAGAACACCTGGGGGGAAGTGTTGACCTCTTTAGGGCACCTGGGGGAGGTGTTGACCCCTGTAGAGCACCTGGGGGAGGTGTTGACCCCTGTAGAGCACCTGGAGGAGGTGTTGACCCCTGTAGAGCACCTGGGAGGTGTTGACCCCTGTAGAGCACCTGGGGAGGTGTTGACCCCTGTAGAGCACCTGGGGGAGGTGTTGACCCCTGTATAGCACCTGGGGAGGTGTTGACCCTGTAGAGCACCTGGGAGGTGTTGACCCCTGTAGAGCACCTGGGGAGGTGTTGACCCCTGTAGAGCACCTGGGGGAGGTGTTGACCCCTGTAGAGCACCTGGGGGAGGTGTTGACCCCTGTAGAGCACCTGGGGGAGGTGTTGACCCTGTAGAGCACCTGGGGGAGGTGTTGACCCTGTAGATTACCTGGGGGAGGTGTTGACCCCTGTAGAGCACCTGGAGGAGGTGTTGACCCCTGTAGAGCACCTGGGGAGGTGTTGACCCCTGTAGAGCACCTGGGGGAGGTGTTGACCCCTGTAGAGCACCTGGGGGAGGTGTTGACCCCTGTAGAGCACCTGGGGGAGGTGTTGACCCCTGTAAAGCACCTGGAGAGGTGTTGACCCCTGTAGAGCACCTGGGGGAGGTGTTGACCCTGTAGATCACCTGGGGGAGGTGTTGACCCCTGTAGAGCACCTGGGGGAGGTGTTGACCCTGTAGAGCACCTGGGGGAGGTGTTGATCCCTGTAGAGCACCTGGAGGAGGTGTTGACGCTGTAGAATACCTGGGGGAGGTGTTGAATCCTGTAGAGCACCTTGGGGAGGTGTTAACCCCTGTAGAGCACCTGGGGGAGGTGTTGACCCTGTAGAGCACCTGGAGGAGGTGTTGACCCTGTAGAGCACCTGGAGGAGGTGTTGACCCTTGTAGAGCACCTGGGGAGGTGTTGACCCTGTAGAGCACCTGGGGGAGGTGTTGACCCCTGTAGAGCACCTGGAGGAGGTGTTGACCCTGTAGAATACCTGGGGGAGGTGTTGACCCCTGTAGAGCACCTGGGGGAGGTGTTGACCCCTGTAGAGCACCTGGAGGAGGTGTTGACCCTGTAGAGCACCTGGGGGAGGTGTTGACCCCTGTAGAGCACCTGGGGAGGTGTTGATCCTGTAGAGCACCTGAAGGAGGTGTTGACCCTGTAGAGCACCTGGAGGAGGTGTTGACCCTGTAGAGCACCTGTGGGAGGTGTTGACCCCTGTAGAGCACCTGGAGGAGGTGTTGACTGTTACAAAAAGGTGTGTACTCACCTATATGTACTCACTTATATGTGTCTGCAGGATCGAGCATTGACTCTTGGATCCCGCCTTTCGAGCATCAGTTGTTTACAGCAATGACTCCTATCCCATTCCCTATCATACCTGGTTTTAAAATTATGAATAGTATTGGCTTCCACAACCTGTTCCTTAAGTGCATTCCATTTTCCCACTACTCTCACGCTAAAAGAAAACTTCCTAACATCTCTGTGACTCATCTGAGTTTCTAACTTCCATCCATGTCCCCTCGTTCTGTTACTATTCCGTGTGAACATTTCGTCTATGTCCACTCTGTCAATCCCTCTGAGTATTTTATACGTTCCTATCATGTCCCCCCTCTCCCTTCTTCTTTCTAGTGTCGTAAGGCATAGTTCCCCCAGGCGCTCCTCCTGTGTGGCTGTACTATGGGGGGCCTAGTGTTATTTGGATGTAAGGGCAAGCAGTTAGAATCAAGGTGTAACTGGGTAGTGACACAATTAGGCCCGGCCCCCAAGGAACATAGATTCCTGTTTATACTTTAAGGTTTTAAAACAGATCTGTCGTCTGGGATACAATCAACTATGACACTACAACAGGAGTAATGGATACGATACACCTCAAGACTACTTTATTTATTAAACCCTCTTAACAACCCCCATATACATTCACACCAATAACAATAATTATAATAACTTTACCACACTATCTTACGGTAAAAGCCTTGGTCCACATAAGCAAGATACAAGGGTTTACACTGAACACAATCTAGGGTAAAGCTCTACTGTTGAATTACTTGAAGTTAGAGTCAGCTTAGGGTAGGGGGACCACGTGGTTCCAATGGGACCCCCTCTTAGAATAACTAGTAATACCAACAATGGGAACACCTAACTCCTACAAAATATAATACTCTACACATTAGAGCATGCCTAAGCCAGACAATGAAAAATGAACACAGTACTTAGCTTGGAAAGAATACAGAAATAAAGAAACGAGGAGGAAGGTAGGAGGATCCTGTCCACACCACCCCAGCTCAGACCAGAAGGACGCTTCAGCCCAGATCAGCCTCTCGCATTGTGTGGTGCCGGGAAGAGCCTAATTGTAAATCTTGGATAGTAAATCTTATAACAATGTTACTTAATCCACAACAAGCTCAAGAGTCTGAATGCTTTGTGAGCAACAAGAATTGTCTTACTTCTGGCAGGGAAGATACAAACAAATGCAGCTCGCAATGCGTCCAATACTATAAGGTAGTTTATTTAGCTCAAATTTGACCTCTGGTTTCCATCTGAAGAACCCAGGGTCATAACACTCCTCCCCCCCTTCAGAGAAAAAAAATGTGACTACTAGAATAGTAGTCATATTTTTTTTGTAAGAGTATACAGAGAATAAAAAGGAATATCCATGACATAAAAGAAAATCAATCAAAACAACAATTTCTCTGCAAGAAAAGTACAAAGGAATTCTCTGAAAGAAAAAACACACACACAAAAAAAACAGGGAAGTAAATAAATTGGACATGGAATATTTAATGTCACAGGAGAACCTACAAAAAAAAAAATAACTAAAGCATGACAGTTGGTATATGGCTTCCTGTGGCTCAGATGAATGTTACTCAGGCAACCGGGACAGAGCATCAGCTATCACGTTGAGCCGGCCCGGTAGGTGGATAATAGACAGATTGAAGTCCTGTAGGTACAATGCCCACCTGAGGATGCGTTTATTTTTCTGCTTCATCTGATTCATGAAAACTAGTGGGTTATGGTCCGTGTACACTTCCACTATATTACCTGCGAGGCAAACTTCGAACTTTTTACATGTTAACACTAGCGCCAACGCCTCTTTTTCTATCACTGAATAATTGCTTTGCGCCTTGTCAAATTTCACAGAGTAATAACATACTGGGTGATCCACTTTATCATCCCCAGTTTGCAACAACACTGCACCAGCACCCGAGTCAGACGCGTCAACCTGAATTTTAAACGGACGGTCGAACCTTGGACTAGCAAGCACTGGGGCGGAAGCTAAGATCAATTTCAAGTTTTTAAATGCCTCTGCACAGTCCGATGACCACTTAAATTTAACGGCCTTCTGCAACAAGTCTGTAAGAGGAGTGGCAACACTGGAAAAGTTCTGACAAAAGCGTCGGTAGTACACACACATACCAATAAACCTTTGAATGTCCTTTTTAGACCGGAGCATTGGATAGTCTAGAATGGCACTGATTTTATCTTGCCAAGGTAACACTTTTCCTTGGCCCACTTCATAACCGAGGTACGTCACTGTGCCTTGGCCAAAATGACACTTTTTGCATTTAAGGTTAGATTTGCATGTTTCAACACTGTGAACAACTGGCATAACCTAGCTATGTGGTCAGCCCAATTACTATCAAAGAGCACAATGTCATCTAAATACGCCCGACAATTTGGCACATTAGCGAGCAAAGAGTTCATTAGCCTCTGGAACGTGGCAGGGGCATTACGCAAGCCGAACGGTAACACTTGATACTCAAAAACACCCTCGGGTGTCACGAACGCAGTTAGTTGTTTAGCACGTTCAGTGAGCGGGATTTGATAGTACCCCCTTGAGAGATCGAATTTCGAGACATACGTGGTGTTCCCGATTTCGTCGATGCAGTACTCGAGACGTGTCAACGGATAGGCGTCCACAATGGTCACCTTGTTGAGCTGCCGGTAGTCGGTGCATAATCGCCAGGAGCATCTGGTTTGGGGACCAAAAGGCAGGGCGAGCACCAAGAGCCCTGGCTCGGCCTGATGAGGCCGTGCTGGAGCAAGAAGTCGACCTCCTTCCGTACGATGGCCTTTTTTCCGGACTCATCCGATAGGGTTGAAGGCGAATGGGGGTGTAGTCCGTCAACTTGACATCATGGTAAATGGCATCAGTCTGGGTCGGGACCTCCCCGAACAGACTGGAGAATTCGTCAAGCAACGACTGCACCTCGTCACGTTGGGACATCTGCAAATGGGACAGTCCCTCCTCCACAGCATTCACAGAACTAGAATTATTGAGAATGAGATTAGTTGGGTCCCCAGAACAATCATCCCCTCCCTCACTGGAAATGGAAATATTAGTTAGTGCAATGGGCCTGGGGCCCTGGAACTTCTTCAGCCGATTCACGTGTATGAGCATTACCTGGTTACGCTTGTCAGAGTGTCTCACTTTGTACGTGAGGTCCCCAGTCTTTTCTGTCACAATGTAGGGGCCTTCGTACTTGTGGGACATAGTGCTCCCTAGTCGAGGCTTTAATACCAGGACAGGGTCACCAGGCTGAAATACCCGCAACTTAGCCTTAGCATCGTTTCGTTCTTTCATATTTTCTTGGGCCTTCCCAAGATACTTTAGTGCAGCAGCCTTGCAGTCCTTGAGTCTCTGGTGGTGTTGCGCAAAGAAAGCCGAACCTTCGGTTAACGTTACGTTCCCTAACAGATTCTCCTGTAACATTTGCAAGGGTCCACGAACTTTATGGCCAAAGACTAACTCAAAAGGAGAGCAACCCAGTGAACTTTGCAACCTCTCTCTAGCAGCAAACAAAACATACGGCAAGTTCTCGTCCCAGAAGGTATGGGAACTCTCGCACGATGTCTTCAACATCTGCTTCAGAGTTAGATGGAACCGTTCAATTACCCCCTGACTCTGTGGATGGTATGGGCTGGAAACCTTATGAGTTATTCCATGGTCCTTACAAAATTGTTCAAAAGTATCAGACTTAAAATTAGTACCATTGTCAGTTTGCACGACCCGAGGCAGTCCAAAAGTGGAAAAAAATTGCAACATACGAGCAACAACAGTCTTTGCTCGGATGTTCCTTACAGCAAACGCCTCTGGGTAACGGTCGTGATACACATCATCGTGATTAGGTAAATATTACCAGACTTAGTTCTAGGTAATGGACCAACACAGTCCATTACCACATGAGAAAATGGTTCCTCCGGCACGACAATAGGCCTTAGAGGAGCTTTAGGTGGAGTCTGGTTTGGTTTCCCAACAAGTTGACAAGCAATACATGCATTACAAAATTTTGCCACATCGCTTTTCAGCTTGGGCCAGAAAAAATACTTGCAGATTTTGCGATAAGTAATATTAATGCCTTGATGTCCCCCCATAGGATCATCATGGGCAGCTGACAAAACTCTCTCTCTATAGCAGGTCGGCAACATAACCTGGTGGACTACCTCCCACTCATTTGACAAGGGAGCACTCTGTGGTCTCCATTTTCTCATCAAATCCGATCATTGTAGTAGTACCCAGTTGCTGCGTCTACAATTTCCTCCATAGAGACGGCTGCCTCATGACAATCTGCAAGACTGGGGTCAGCTTTCTGTAACTCACTCAAGGAGCATCCAGGCCTTGGTCAGATGCCATTGGCCGAGGCTCAACAGTGTTCTCCTCCACCTCCCACTACTCTCGGTAGTCGGCGGTGGCAGGCTCTCCACAATGTCCTCGGCCACGTCATCGAGTCGGGCCATGAATGTGTCCGCAAGGTCCACTGGGCTTTCACCACTCGGAAAGTCCCTCGTGTCCTCGGGATTTACCACCTTGGCAAGCACAGGGCTGCCCTTACATTTAAGTCCCATAGACCTAGTCACCACGCACGCAGGGTACACAACATTATCCTCTGCGGCGGGTGGATCCAGGCAAACCTTAGGGGTAGGCAACATAACAGGCAGTCTGGAGTCCCCTACCTTATCCCGGCTAAATCATTACCCAATATTACATCAACATTAGGGAAAGGTAGGTACGAAGTGACTCCGACTGTACAAATACCCTTGTGGAAATCAGATTCCAGGGTAACCTTATGGAGGGGTACTGCTCGAGTATCACTGGTGACACCCTCGACCAGTACCACCTCTCCAGTGTCGAGAGTATTGGCACCTTGCAAAGCACTCTAAAATTAAAGTCTGGATGGCACCGGTGTCTCGAAGATCACCACGTCCCTCCAGGAAGAACCCTCAGACAAAAGTAGTCTCCCTTTCGATAAGAATGGGGTAAGCAGGTCCAACCACTGTGGGTTGGAGGTCTTACTCCCTAACCCTTCAGAAGGCCCCAAGCCCTGTGTCACAACGAGAGCATTGGGTCTTTTTTCCGGGTACAGTTGCCAACAACGGCTAATAACGTGGTTTGAACGTTTACAGTGACCACAGACACGTCGGGGAGAAGAGACTTTACTATCAGAATTACCCTTCGGTTCACTTAAGTGTCGTGGGGCTAGACAATTTAACAGGGTTAGTTATGTCTGAAAGAAAAGGTGCATTAGTTAAAGGGTTAGAATGAGCTGGTCTGGACTGGCTGTGTGTATAAGTTTTGCTACTCTGTGGGGTAAAATTATTTTTATTGGGCCTTTTGCCCGCCAACTGGTAGTTTTCTGCCATCTTGGCCAAATCCCCTATTTTAGAATCTACCTCTATCCTTCCTCTTAAATACTGTGCTACATTATCTGGCATATCATCTATAAACTGTTCCCTTAAAATTACATTCTTCAGTGCCTCGTATGTTTCGGCTTTAGCCGAGCGAATCCATTTATCAAACAATCTAATTTGATCATTAGCAAATTCAGTGAACGGTTGGTTGTGAGTAGGCCTAAGGTTGCGATAAGCTTGGCAGTGAGCTTCAGGAGTAATTTCATACGCCCTCAAAATTCGTTCCCTGACTTTATCATATTCAAAACACTCGTCGTCAGGCATATTTATAAAAATATCTTGGGCTTTACCCCTAAGTCTTCCCTGTAGGATTTTCAGCCACTCTTCCTTTGGCCAGGTCATGGACATGGCCAATCTCTGAAAATGGTTGAAAAACTTTCAGGATCTGACTGAAAATTCAGGCAAGTTATGCTTTTTCTCATAATGCCTGGGGTTTGAATCCCCGGCAGGTGGAGGTCCAGTGGCATTCGCTCTAATTCTAGCCTCCTCGGTTTTGAGTCTTTGCTCCTCTAATTTTATTTTTGCTAACTCTAGAGCTAACTCTCTGTCTGTATGAGCTGCACTTTCTGCTTGGCTAGGCTGGCATAAAGGAGTATCACTTGCCAATAGCCCTTCAACGATACAATGTTGTACTATTTCATTCACCAAAGTCCACTTTTTATTTGCGGTATTTAATTCTAGGCCAAATTCCTTGCCTAACAATACTAACTTAGACTTGGAAGGGAGCGTTTGGTCCAAAAATGCAAAAATGAAACTCGTTCGATTTCAATCAAACTTTTTTGACAAGTCTATATGAAAAGTGTTTCATAGGGTCAAGTTTCAGCATCGTAGCATAAATAGGAAGGGAGAAAAACAATATGAAGTAGTTGTGAAAATTATGCCAAAATGGTCAAAATCGATTATGAATCAAAAGTGTCAACTGAAATCATAGCTATGACTCTTTGCTATCACAATAGCATATATTAAACAAATATTATAGTTAGTTTTATTTGGAAAAAAAATAAGAAAAGAAAAAGGATTTTTTTTCATTTTTTTTTCGGGCGATTTGCATCAAACTTACACACCTTACTGTACATAAGCCTATCTGTAGGGATGCCAATTTTGAAGAAAATTGGTTCATGTCAACCTCAGCCACAGATTTTAGAACTTAGACTTTATTAATTTCTGTTTTTTTTTTCAATTGACACAAACGTTTACAAAACTGATTAATTTTTTATTCATTTACATGAAACTTACATAGTTAATGTGGAGGGCATGTCTCTACATTTGCATGCTTTCATTTTTCTCTAAGTTCATTTATTGATTTTATAATAGCAATAACATGCCATATTTGCATAATTTTGGGGGAAATTTGAACAATTGTATTAGGAAAAGAAAGATGTTTGGAATTCTAAAAAACACACACAATCTTTTATTA
>WNGS01010482.1:11762-23396 GCA_020271785.1 Procambarus virginalis
TAGTTTGACACTGGCTTCCTATCTCTCCAGGACCGCCGTGATCGCTACTGTCTTCGCTATCTTGCATGGTCCTTGCAACATCCTTCCTCTCGCCTCTTTCGTGCTTAACTTTTACCCCTCCGCGGTTCCTGTTCCTCTTCACCACCCTCTCTTTCCGTCCGGTCAACTCGCTTACAGGATTATCTTTCGGTTCATATTTCTAATATATCTCTTGTGTTGTTCCTTCTTTGCCCCCGTGGAGAGTCCCTCTTCTGCAGTTTTGTACTTCCTTAACCCGTATCACTAAAGCTTTTACCCCTCGTACGGTTCTGAAATGCCTTTTCCTTTAGCACTTTTCTTCACACTCCCGCTCCGTTTCCATCTTCACTAATGGGTCCAAATCTGCGGACGGTGTAGGCTACTCTGTTGTTTTCCTGACAGCACTTAATGTGTCGCGTACCTCCGGAGACTAGCATCTTTTCAGTGGAACTTTATGCTATTCTCCATGCTCTTCATCTCCTGCTTTCTCGTTGTCAATCTTCCTTTGTAGTTGTCGTTGACTCTCGTAGTGCCCTCTTTGACTCTCCGGTCCTTTAATCCGGTTCATACAGTGGTTGTCGAGAAACACCCTTGGCTGTTTCTTATTCACAGTAAATTTAAGTCAGTTGAGTTTGCTGGGTTTTTAGCCATATTGGCGTCTCTTTAAATGAGCAGCGGCGCACATCTTTCCGCAACATCACGCCGACGTCCCGATCATCAGGGACAACCCCCCACTGCGGAGATCCAACAGCAGGCGACGCAGGAGGGGGGGCACAGGTAGCAACTTCGGAGCCCCGCACAGCACCATCATCCACGGCGGTGGGCGCCAGATCACCATACTCCCCCACCTCCTCCCAAGGCACACCACGAAGGGGAGACACACTCCGAGCCCGCTGCAAACGCTTGGAGACAGGCTGCACCACACCACGCCCAGCAGACCCCTCCGCAGGCACGGCCACCATCTTCACATCCACACAGGCTACACCCGCACCATCCGAAGAGTCCACAGAGACCACATCACCCACACTGTCTACATCATCCACGGAAACAGCCTCAGAACACCGACGCGCACGCTTCTGCAAAGGGATGGAAAGAGCAGAACTACAGTCGTCAACACACACAGACACGGCAGGCACCACACCTTGTTGAAGCACCCCCTCCAAAACAGCAGAACCCGCGTCCCCGGGAGCCGGCATCACATCCACAGGCGGGGGCGGGACATGGACCTCCACCGGGACACCCGTCACTACACGCAGCGCAGGCGACGGCCCGACACCCACACACACCGGCTCAACAACCTCCGGGGCCACAGCAATCACCTGACGTGTCGCACGGGCCGTAGAACTCGCCTCAACAGGCGGAGCAGCAGACAGGCAATCAGGCGCCTCAGGCACAGCACCCACACCGTCCTCAGAATCGTCCGAACGCAACAGGGGTGGAAAATCCTCCATACGAAGAGCATGCACCCGACCAGTTAGTTGTTCCCACGTCGCACGCCGCAGCCAGATGACCCTCGTGACCACACCGGTAACAGGTGCGCGGATGACCCCGGTACTGGCAGCGGAGCGTGTAACCCAACACGGACATCGACGACGGGACACTACACCTCAGCGACATCGTCAGGGTGCGGGAGCCATCAAGCATACCAACACAGTGCCCGGCAACGACCTTGTTCCAACGAATACTTAACACTGTCCCAAACCGTTCGATCGGTAAAGCAATCGGTAAAGCAATCGGCAAAGCAATCGGTAAAGAGGTTTCGAAGATTTCCCTCACATAAAAACACATGAAAACACAGTTTTTAAAAAATGCATGTTTTTCTCCGTCACAGACGTGACATCTATATAGTCTATATATAAAAACCCGCTCGGATGTGAATGGAATGTTGTGTGAAAATTTCAAAGCTATCGGTGGAGAACTTTCGGAGGTTAGCGATTTTCAACGAATGAACATTTCCATTTTTATTTATATAGATTGGTAGCAGTCTGTCTTGTAAACATATGTTGTTGATTATGGCCGAAAGGGTAAGATTATTGATTCTATCATGAATCTTCTCAATATTTCTTAGGTTATTCTTCATTGTCAAGGTAAGTTGAAAAATTCTCTCTCCAAAGTTCATTTTCACATGTTATTATCGTCTGACGCCTAAGGACGCGTCTTACAAGGTACTCCCTACAATCTCAGACAAGTTTACCGTGTTTAGCACCGGATTATATTATGTTTGGGTGAAGTGGTAAAGAACAAGTGGATCAATTTCATAACATAAGAGAATTAATTGGGTATTAAATGTACCCAATTAAAACAGGATAAGGAGCAGAGACAGGATTCAATGATTCTACCTCAGGAATATAAGCTGCCTTTGTTGATACATTTAAAGCTAAATTAATACCCCTTATACCAATGATCCACTTGCTCTTTACCACCTTACCCAAAGATAATATTATCCGGTGCAAAACACGGTAAACTTTACGGGCTCACCATAGCCCGTGCTACGTGGACGTTTCGTTCTGACTTGCTACATCTAAAACAACAACAACAACACGGTAAGCTTGTCTTTGAGAATATAAGGAGTACCTTGCAATTAAAAATTATTTTGATATCCTTGACCCATTATAATGAGGATGACCAATATGCCTTTCTCATAATTATAATTCTAACCTTTACAGAGCTACAGCAGTGACTGACTACTACAATGACTACGTAACTGGGATAAGTTACAACTACCTTCCTTAAATTTGCACAAATTCAAGGACTGATCTCAAGATTAGTACACATCAGTTAATTATTAAGAATTTATGAATAGAGCTGCTCTAAGTATCAGAAATACAGAGGAAAGACAAGTAAGTAATTATTAAAAGAAATCACCAAGCTGGGGAAATACAGTGGAATAATAAGTATACTATGTAAATAGTATTTAGGATATAGTCCTCAATTAGTCAAATCAATTGAGAATGTATGTGATAATTTGTCTATAATGCAGCGAAGGCTATTCCCAAAGAAGACAAAATGCTGCAAGTTTTATACTTTTAAAATATATCTGGCCTCATAAATGGCAAAATACAACTTACAGGAAGTCCCGTGATACCCGAGTTAAGGAAAAGAATCCATTACTTGTTATTTTGACTTAAATTCAGTAGTGAATGTTTCTGTAACAACCAACTGCCATAAGAAACACTTCCGAAGAATTCTTAATTATCGATCTACCAAATAATGTGACAACTTGCTATTGTGCCGATTGCTTTCCATTTGCATTTACAATGAACTGTCTGGCCACAATTATATTTAGAAAACTCTGCTGGTGAGGTGTTGTTGGCCGGTCAGATTTACTCTTAAAAACAAATAAACGTTTTTTAAACATTGTAAAAAAGTTCCAACAACCACAATTTAAAAAAAATTAGGAAGGGCGCGACGAACACATTATTTAAGTGAGACAATAAAAGTTATAAAAAAATACAGATAAATGAGAAACATTTACTACATACAACTGTTATTCTCACGCGATTGTTCTAATGAACACTTATACTAACAATGTTCATTGTTAGTGTGATTGTTAAGTGTTGTTATTAACATTGTTAAGTGTTATTTAGTACAACTGTACACAAGTCAGGTCGTGCTTGTGTTACTTGTTTACAATACTTGAAGAACAATTTAATTAACTGAATCCAGCGTATATGTGACATTTTATTCACTAATATTGAATAAATTTTTGTATAAATTTGATCAGAATGGTTTAATTCCCTTTTCACTTGTTCAGCAAAGATTGTAAGAATGTTTGCTCCCTCATATAGTACCATCCTCAACATTAATCATGTAACTTAATTCAACCCTTCCTCCTGTTTAAATAGTACTTGTTGTAACTATGTGGCCCATAGTACATTTATAGACAATTTGATAGTAGAAGTTGGTACTGTTCATTTTATAGAGTAAAAACTAAAACTAAAAAAAAATTAAATATTCCCTGGCTTATTATATCATATAAATGCACTATGTTAAGCCTCAGATCGCGTTTATAATGCCTAGAAAGATTAGATTAAGTTTGGTTAAGTTTTCTTTGCAACATCAGTTCAAAACGCTTCCAGTTTGTCCAGATTGGACAATATCGTTTGATATACAGAGGACGAGTCACAACAACGTGGCTGAACATATGAACACTAAATCACACACCGGAAGATTAGGAGACAACAAATTACGGTCCATCCTGGACCTGGATCAAGTCGATTGTGTAGACAATCGACTTGATATCGGCTTGGTTTCGGTCCAGGATATCGGCTTGGTTTCGGTCCAGGATATCGGCTTGGTTTCGGTCCAGGATATCGGCTTGGTTTCGGTCCAGGATATAGGCTTGGTTTCGGTCCAGGACGGACCGAAGCGTCGTCGTCTCCTCATCTTCTGGTGTGTAGTTTAGTATTCCTACCAATTTCTACTTTCTAATTGTCTTTGGTACTATGGTCGTCATCGTTACTATAAGTACTAACTAAACAGGATGGGCTGCTTAATGTATTAACATCCTCAACATTAACCAACTAACTTAATGTATTAGGATCCTCAATACTAACCATATAACTTAATGTATTAACATTGTTACATGAAATGGCATGGCGACAATTAATACCTAAGGGGCCTGACGGCTGAGTGGACAGCGCTCGGGATGCGTAGCTCTAATGTTCCGGGTTTGATCCCCGACGGAGGCGGTAACAAATGGGCAGTTCTTTCACCTTGAAAGATAAATAAAAAGTTAACAGGTACCTGAGAGTTATGCAGCTGCTACGGGCTGCTTCCTGGAGATGTGTAACGTAAATGTGTAACTCTTCAAGTCAGTTGTGTTGTCCCGTCTTGAGTACTGCTTAGTACTCACTTCCCCCTTCAGAGCAGGAGAGATTGCTGAAATAGAGGGCATACAAAGAACATATACGGCACGCATAGACGCGATAAAGCACCTAATTTATTGGGATCGTCTCAAAGCTCTCCAAATGTACTCTCTAGAAAGGAGACGAGAGATATACCAAATAATATACACGTGGAAAATACTGGAGGGCCAGGTCCCAAATCTGCACAGTAAAATAACAACGTACTGGAGTGAACGACATGGAAGAAAATGCAGAATAGAACCAGTGAAGAGCAGAGGTGCCATAGGCACAATCAGAGAACACTGTATGAACATCAGAGGTCCACGATTGTTCAACGTCCTCCCAGCGAGCATCAGAAATATTGCCGGAACAACCGTGGACATCTTCAAGAGGAAACTAGATTGTTTTCTTCAAGGAGTGCCGGACCATCCGGGCTGTGGTGGGTATGTGGGCTTGAGGGCCGCTCCAAGCAACAGCCTGGTGGACCAAACTCTCACAAGTCAAGTCTGGCCTCGGGACGGGCTTGGCTAGTGGAAGAACTCCCAGAACCCCATCAAACAGGTATCAACCAGGTAAAGGAGACCTGGTTGAGGACCGGGCCGTGGGGGCTCTAAGCCCCGAAATTATATCAAAGTGAAAAAAAAGTGATAACAAAAACAGCATTTGACTTTTTCAATGTAAATTTGATGAGCAAGAATGATGTATCAAGGAAAACACACACGAAAAATATAAATTAATTTCATTAAAATAAAATAATTATCTTTTAATGCTTGACTTACAACTTGGCATGTACACAAAATAAGAAATAACAAAAGGCATGAACGGAAAATTAACTCTTAAGACTAGGAACAATTTATGTGCAAATAATAAGGTTAATTTTTTATATTTACCACAACTTGTGATTGATTTGCTGGAGCAGTTCATGGACAGCTAGAGGTGTTGACACCTGTAGAGCACCTGGGGGAGGTGTTGACCCCTGTAGAGCACCTGGGGGAGGTGTTGACCCCTGTAGAGCACCTGGGGGAGGTGTTAACCCCTGTAGAGCACCTAGGGGAGGTGTTGACCCCCTGCAGAACACATGGGGGGAGGTGTTGACCTCTTTAGGGCACCTGGGGGAGGTGTTGACCCCTGTAGAGCACCTGGGGGAGATGTTGAACCCTGTAGGGAACCTGGGGGAGAAGTTGACCCCTGTAGAGCACCTGGGGGAGGTGTTGACCCCTGTAGAGCACCTGGGGAGGTGTTGACCCTGTAGAGCACCTGGGGAGGTGTTGACCCCTGTAGAGCACCTGGGGGAGGTGTTGACCCCTGTAGAGCACCTGGGGAGGTGTTGACCCTGTAGAGCACCTGGGGGAGGTGTTGACCCCTGTAGAGCACCTGGGGAGGTGTTGACCCTGTAGAGCACCTGGGGGAGGTGTTGACCCCTGTAGAGCACCTGGGGGAGGTGTTGACCCCTGTAGAGCACCTGGGGGAGGTGTTGACCCTGTAGAGCACCTGGGGGAGGTGTTGACCCCTGTAGAGCACCTGGAGGAGGTTTGACGCTGTAGAATACCTGGGGGAGGTGTTGACCCCTGTAGAGCACCTGGGGGTGTTGACCCCTGTAGAGCACCTGGGGGAGTGTTGACCCTGTAGAGCACCTGGAGGAGGTGTTGACCCTGTAGAGCACCTGGGGAGGTGTTGACCCTTGTAGAGCACCTGGAGGAGTGTTGACCCTGTAGAGCAACTGGGGGAGGTGTTGACCCCTGTAGAGCACCTGGGGAGGTGTTGACCCTGTAGAATACCTGGGGGAGGTGTTGACCCGTGTAGAGCACCTGGGGGAGGTGTGACCCCTGTAGAGCACATGGAGGAGGTGTTGACCCTTAGAGCACCTGGGGGAGGTGTTGACCATGTAGAGCACCGGGGAGGTGTTGATCCTGTAGAGCACCTGAGGAGGTGTTTGACCATGTAGAGCACCTGGAGGAGGTGTTGACCCTGTAGAGCAACTGTGGGAGGGGTTGACCCCTGTAGAGCACCTGGTCAGGAGGTGTGGCTGTTACCCCAAGGTGTGTGGCTGTACTATGGGGGGCCTAGTGTTATTTGGATGTAAGGGCAAGCAGTTAGAATCAAGGTGTAACTGGGTAGTGACACAATTAGGCCGGCCCCCAAGGAACATAGATTCCTGTTTATACTTTAAGGTTTTAAAACAGATCTGTCGTCGGATACAATCAACTATGACACTACAACAGGAGTAATGGATACGATACACCTCAAGACTACTTTATTTATTAAAACCTCTTAACAACCCCCCATATACATTCACACCAATAACAATAATTATAATAACTTTACCACACTATCTTACGGTAAAAGCCTTGGTCCACATAAGCAGGATACAAGGGTTTACACTGAACACAATCTAGGGTAAAGCTACTGTTGAATTACTTGAAGTTAGAGTCAGCTTAGGGTAGGGGACCACGTGGTTCCAATGGGACCCCCTCTTAGAATAACTAGTAATACCAACAATGGAACACCTAACTCCTACAAAATATATACTCTACACATTAGAGCACGCCTAAGCCAGACAATGAAGAATGAAACAGTACTTAGCTTGGAAAGAATACAGAAATAAAGAAACGAGGAGGAAGGTAGGAGGATCCTGTCCACACCACCCCAGCTCAGACCAGAAGGACGCTTCAGCCCAGATCAGCCTCTCGCATTGTGTGGTGCCGGGAGAGCCTAATTGTAAATCTTGGATAGTAAATCTTTATAACAATGTTACTTAATCCACAACAAGCTCAAGAGTCTGAATGCTTTGTGAGCAACAAGAATTGTCTTACTTCTGGCAGGGAAGATACAAACAAATGCAGCTCGCAATGCGTCCAATACTATAAGGTAGTTTATTTAGCTCAAATTTGACCTCTGGTTTCCATCTGAAGAACCCAGGGTCATAACACTCCTCCCCCCCTCAGAGAAAAAAAATGTGACTACTAGAATAGTAGTCATATTTTTTTTGTAAGAGTATACAGAGAATAAAAAGGAATATCCATGACATAAAAGAAAATCAATCAAAACAACAATTTCTCTGCAAGAAAAGTACAAAGGAATTCTCTGAAAGAAAAAAACAAACACACAAAAAAAAACAGGGAAGTAAATAAATTGGACATGGAATATTTAATGTCACAGGAGAACCTACAAAAAAAAAATAACTAAAGCATGACAGTTGGTATATGGCTTCCTGTGGCTCAGATGAATGTTACTCAGGCAACCGGGACAGAGCATCAGCTATCACGTTGAGCCGGCCCGGTAGGTGGATAATAGACAGATTGAAGTCCTGTAGGTACAATGCCCACCTGAGGATGCGTTTATTTTTCTGCTTCATCTGATTCATGAAAATAGTGGGTTATGGTCCGTGTACACTTCCACTATATTACCTGCGAGGCAAACTTCGAACTTTTTACATGTTAACACTAGCGCCAACGCCTCTTTTCTATCACTGAATAATTGCTTTGCGCCTTGTCAAATTCACAGAGTAATAATATACTGGGTGTTCCACTTTATCATCCCCAGTTGCAACAACACTGCACCAGCACCCGAGTCAGACGCGTCAACCTGAATTTTAAACGGACGGTCGAACCTTGGACTAGCAAGCACTGGGGCGGAAGCTAAGATCAATTTCAAGTTTTTAAATGCCTCTGCACAGTCCGATGACCACTTAAATTTAACGGCCTTCGCAACAAGTCTGTGAGAGGAGTGGCAACACTGGAAAAGTTCTGACAAAAGCGTCGGTAGTACACACACATACCGATAAACCTTTGAATGTCCTTTTAGACCGGAGCACTGGATAGTCCAGAATGGCACTTTTATCTTGCCGAGGTAACACTTTTCCTTGGCCACTTCATAACCGAGGTACGTCACTGTGCCTTGGCCAAAATGACACTTTTTGCATTTAAGGTTAGATTTGCATGTTTCAACACTGAACAACTGGCATAACCTAGCTATGTGGTCAGCCCAAAATACTATCAAAGAGCACAATGTCATCTAAATACGCCCGACAATTTGGCACATTAGCGAGCAAAGAGTTCATTAGCTCTGGAACGTGGCAGGGGCATTACGCAAGCCGAACGGTAACACTTGATACTCAAAAACACCCTCGGGTGTCACGAACGCAGTTAGTTGTTTAGCACGTTCAGTGAGCGGGATTTGATAGTACCCCTTGAGAGATCGAATTTCGAGACATACGTGGCGTTCCCGATTTCGTCGATGCAGTCCTCGAGACGTGGCAACGGATAGGCGTCCACAATGGTCACCTTGTTGAGCTGCCGGTAGTCGGTGCATAATCGCCAGGAGCAATCTGGTTTGGGGACCAAAAGGCAGGGCGAGCACCAAGAGCCCTGGCTCGGCCTGATGAGGCCGTGCTGGAGCAAGAAGTCGACCTCCTTCCGTACGATGGCCTTTTTTTCCGGACTCATCCGATAGGTTGAAGGCGAATGGGGTGTAGTCCGTCAACTTGACATCATGGTAAATGGCATCAGTCTGGGTCGGGACCTCCCGAACAGACTGGAGAATTCGTCAAGCAACGACTGCACCTCGTCACGTTGGGACATCTGCAAATGGGACAGTCCCTCCTCCACAGCATTCACAGAACTAGAATTATTGAGAATGAGATTAGTTGGGTCCCAGAACAATCATCCCCTCCCTCACTGGAAATGGAAATATTGGTTAGTGCAATGGGCCTGGGGCCCTGGAACTTCTTCAGCCGATTCACGTGTACGAGCATTACCTGGTTACGCTTGTCAGAGTCTCACTTTGTACGTGAGGTCCCCAGTCTTTTCTGTCACAATGTAGGGGCCTTCGTACTTGTGGGACATAGTGCTCCCTAGTCGAGGCTTTAATACCAGGACAGGGTCACCAGGCTGAAATACCCGCAACTTAGCCTTAGCATCGTTTCGTTCTTTCATATTTTCTTGGGCCTTCCAAGATACTTTAGTGCAGCAGCCTTGCAGTCCTTGAGTCTCTGGTGGTGTGCGCAAAGAAAGCCGAACCTTCGGTTAACGTTACGTTCCCTAACAGATTCTCCTGTAACATTTGCAAGGGTCCACGAACTTTATGGCCAAAGACTAACTCAAAAGGAGAACAACCAGTGAACTTTGCAACCCTCTCTAGCAGCAAACAAAACATACGGCAAGTTCTCGTCCCAGAAGGTATGGGAACTCTCGCACGATGTCTTCAACATCTGCTTCAGAGTTAGATGGAACCGTTCAATTACCCCCTGACTCTGTGGATGGTATGGGCTGGAAACCTTATGAGTTATTCCATGGTCCTTACAAAATTGTTCAAAAGTATCAGACTTAAAATTAGTACCATTGTCAGTTTACACGACCCGAGGCAGTCCAAAAGTGGAAAAAAATTGCAACATACGAGCAACAACAGTTTGCTCGGATGTTCCTTACAGCAAAAGCCTCTGGGTAACGGGTCGTGATACACATCATCGTGATTAGGTAAATATTACCAGACTTAGTTCTAGGTAATGGACCAACACAGTCCATTACACACATGAGAAATGGTTCCTCCGGCACGACAATAGGCTTAGAGGAGCTTTAGGTGGAGTCTGGTTTGGTTTCCCAACAAGTTGACAAGCAATACATGCATTTCAAAATTTTTCCACATCGCTTTTCAGCTTGGGCCAGAAAAAATACTTGCAGATTTTGCGATAAGTAATACTAATGCCTTGATGTCCCCCCATAGGATCATCATGGGCAGCTGACAAAACTCTCTCTCTATAGCAGGTCGGCAACATAACCTGGTGGACTACCTCCCACTCATTTGACAAGGGAGCACTCTGTGGTCTCCATTTTCTCATCAAATCCGATCATTGTAGTAGTACCCAGTTGCTGTGTCTACAATTTCCTCCATAGAGATGGCTGCCTCATGACAATCTGCAAGACTGGGGTCAGCTTTCTGTAACTCACTCAAGGAGCATCCTGGCCTTGGTCAGCTGGCATTGGCTGAGGCTCAACAGTGTTCTCCTCCACCTCCTCACTACTCTCGGTAGTCGGCGGTGGCAGGCTCTCCACAATGTCCTCGGCCACGGCATCGAGTCGGGCCATGAATGTGTCCGCAAGGCCCACGGGCTTTCAACACTCGGAAAGTCCCTCGTGTCCTCGGGATTTACCACCTGGCAAGCACAGGGTGCCCTTACATTAAGTCCCATAGACCTAGTCACCACGCACGCAGGGTACACAACATTATCCTCTGCGGCGGGTGGATCCAGGCAAACCTTAGGGGTAGGCAACATAACAGGCAGTCTGGAGTCCCCTACCTTATCCCGGCTAAATCATTACCCAATATTTACATCAACATTAGGGAAGGTAGGTACGAAGTGACTCCGACTGTACAAATAACCCTTGTGGAAATAGATTCCAGGATAACTTATGGAGGGGTACGCTCGAGTATCACTGGTGACACCCTCGACCAGTACCACCTCTCCAGTGTCGAGAGTATTGGCACCTTGCAAAGCACTCTAAAATTAAAGTCTGGATGGCACCGGTGTCTCGTAAGATCACCACGTCCCTCCATGAAGAACCCTCAGACAAAAGTAGTCTCCCTTTCGATAAGAATGGGGTAAGCAGGTCCAACCACTGTGGGTTGGAGGTCTTACTCCTAACCCTTCAGAAGGCCCCAAGCCCTGTGTCACAACGAGAGCATGGGTCTTTTTCCGGGTACAGTTGCCAACAACGGCTAATAACGTGGCTTGAACGTTTACAGTGACCACAGACACGTCGGGGAGAAGAGA
>WNGS01010483.1:4735-14874 GCA_020271785.1 Procambarus virginalis
GGTGGCCCTTGACCTACAGGTTATGGTTGTGTGGCCCTCGACCTGCGTGTGTATGGTTCTGGTGGCACTGGAACTGCTGTGTATGGTTGTGGTGCCCAAGACCTGCTGAAGTATGGTTGTTGTGGCCCTCGACCTGCTGTGTATCGTTGTTGTGTCCCTCTACCTGCTGTGTTTTGGGTTGTGGTGACCCTGGACTTGCTGTGTACGTTGTGGTGGTCCTTAGACCTGCTGTGTATGGTTGTGGTGGCCCTGGATCTACAGTGTATGGTTGTGGTGGCGCTGGACCTACAGTGTATGGTTGTGGTGGCCCTGGACATGCTGTTGTATTGTTGTGGTGGCCCTCGACCTGCTGTGTATGGTTGTTGGTGGCCCTGGACCTGACTGTGATAGATGTGGTGGCCCTGAATCTAACAGTGTATGGTTGTGGTGGCCCTGGACCTCAGTGGATGGTTGTGGTGGCCCTCGACCTACAGTGTATGGTTGTGGTGGCCCTCGACCTACAGTGTATGGTTGTGGTAGCCCTCGACCTGCTGTGTATTGTGTGGTAGCCCTGAACCTGCTGTGTATGGCTGTCGTTGTTCTCGACCTGCTATGTATGGTTGTTTTGGCCCTAGACCTACTGTGTATGGCTGTGGTTATTCTCGACCTGCTGTGTATAGTTATGTTTGCCCTCGACCTACTGTATATAGTTGTGGTGGCCCTATAGACCTGCTGTGTATGGTCGGGGTGGCCCTGGACCTACAGTGTATGGTTGTGGTGCCTGGATCTGCTGTGTATGGTTTGTGGTGGCCCTGGACCTGCTGTGTATGTCGTGTTGGCCCTGACCTGCTGTGTATGGTCGTGGTGGCCTGGACCTGCTGTGTATGGTCGTGGTGGCCCTGCCTGCGTGTGTATGGTCGTGGTGGCCCTGGACCTGCTGGTATGGTTTGGTGGCCCTGGACTGTGTATGGTCGCAGTGACTCTCTTCATACTCAGCAAGAGAGAAAATATCGACATTGTCCTGCCTTATTGCGGATTACGCCTTTCAAAATTCCTGTCCCCCTTTCCTACCCAAGAAGCTGATTAAAGAGGTACTCATGCTTCGACAAAAAAAAACAATTTTGATTTGCTTTGCCTTACTTTAAGATTTGCCTTAAGCCATATTGATTCTGTGGTCAAAGTGAGCTCTTTTTCTTAAATTATTTACACTGATGGCTCCTTGCACCCGTCCTTTGGTGCAACTGGAAGTGCAGTTGTTGTTCCAGCGGGAGATGGCTCCTACTTCGATGAGTGTGGGGCGCGTATTAACAGGTCCTCCACTCTGATGGATGCCTACTACTACTCATCAAACAGAATTGGTTGCCATAATTCTTGAACTCGAACGCATATATGAATCCAAAGTTGAACGTTAATTGTAAGTGACTCCTTGTCATCGTTGACTGCCCTCAGCTCCCAAAGGCATAACTGTGACGTGCTTGTCTCCAACTCTAGGCATTGATATAATGAAATAAACAAGGATGGTGTCAGAGTGCGTTTCCTGTGCATTTCTTCCCATATTGTTCTCCGAATGCATGTTAGAACTGACGAGTTACTCAAAACTTTTGCTCGTATAGAGGGAATTGGTTACCACCTTGGACTGCCTTTGAGTAGCTGAAGGATAGTAATATTCCTGGAACAGCAACAAAATGCTATCAGAGGGCTAACAACACTGCAAACAAGGCATGCCAGGCCCGATCTCACTGAAACTTAAAATTCTGAACAATTTGGAGGACGTTGATCTGGATACTTTCTTCAAATGGTCAGATGTAACACAAACCAAGAGCAACACTTTCAAGCTCAACAAGCCACAATGCAGGACTGAGAACAGGAGATGCTTTTGTACCCACAGGGTTATAAACCCATGGAACCGCCTACCTGCCGAATCTGTAAATGCCAAGACAAAATCTAACTGAAGAAAATTAAGGCAAATGGGGGGGGGGGACTTTCGACAAGTTGCCGGCTTCCTGTCCTCGTGGAGGTCACTAGTGTCAGTGGCCCTCATGTAAATTCGGGTAAAATCTAGTTGACTTGAGGAAAAGTGAAACTCACACCTGTTCCTCCATCTATCATCATTCTATTGTGAAGGAAGAACCGTACATCTATGGGTCATCCAATAAGGTTAGCGGACTTTTAGCCTCTGGGAGTTTGCGCCATCTGATGATATAGATCTGACTAAATGTAAACTCTGTCAGCAGAACCATTCACATACTCTGTGTCATTATATAATTGAATGTGAGGAAAATCGTTGAATTGAGAGATAACACTATCAATGGAGTCCAAGAAATGTGTATTTCATTCGTAATGATGTACTGCCAGGAATCTTAGCGAAGTATCCCAAATTTGCTTATTGCATGTGCAGCCTGCACATGACGATGTCAACGCCATCTGTTGAGCGCACCCGTCCACATTTTATTTTCCCGGTGGAAGGCTGTGATCTTGCTGACATTTGTGTAGTTTCCTTCTTACTATGCAATTTTTACTCTTCAGACGTGATGTAGGAGTACCTTGGTTGACAAGAGTCAGTTCACCCAGGGCAATCCTGAACGTAAAAGTTGTTCCAGTGGGAACAAGTGGGCCGAGTCGGTGGAGACAGTGAATTGTCTGTGATGACCAGTGAAATATTGGTGGCGGACCGACGATGCCGGGATGGCCTAGCTGTGTTACTAGATGGAACTGTCCCCTTAAGTTATGGCTTGTTACAGGTGAATCTTTCATTGGAGACCAGCCAGCGTGTTGCTGGAGACCAGCCAGCGTGTTGCTGGAGACCAGCCAGCGTGTTGCTGGAGACCAGCCAGCGTGTTGCGGGAGACCAGCCAGCGTGTTGCGGGAGACCAGCCAGCGTGTTGCGGGAGACCAGCCAGCGTGTTGCGGGAGACCAGCCAGCGTGTTGCGGGAGACCAGCCAGCGTGTTGCGGGAGACCAGCCAGCGTGTTGCGGGAGACCAGCCAGCGTGTTGCGGGAGACCAGCCAGCGTGTTGCGGGAGACCAGCCAGCGTGTTGCGGGAGACCAGCCAGCGTGTTGCGGGAGACCAGCCAGCGTGTTGCGGGAGACCAGCCAGCGTGTTGCGGGAGACCAGCCAGCGTGTTGCGGGAGACCAGCCAGCGTGTTGCGGGAGACCAGCCAGCGTGTTGCGGGAGACCAGCCAGCGTGTTGCGGGAGACCAGCCAGCGTGTTGCGGGAGACCAGCCAGCGTGTTGCGGGAGACCAGCCAGCGTGTTGCGGGAGACCAGCCAGCGTGTTGCGGGAGAGTCGAAGTGGTGTTTTGACACTGACGTGATGCCGAGGACTGCCCCGTTATTTACTGAGAAAGGTGGACTCGCCGGCGTGAGAACCCGAGAAGAAAGGCTCAGGGAAGGTACCTTGAGTGTTGTACAATAGAAGACAGAAGTGGACTCGCCGGGATAGAAGATCACAGTTCTTTTTTAATGTCATGTGTGAAAGTGACACATGCAGTGTTATATGTTGTACATATGTTATACGTGTATAACGTTAAGAAGTACATGTGGTGATGGTTTTGTTTAGTGTTGTTTACTTCCATTCCCGTTGGATTAACTATTACTGCTCTGTTCTTAACAACTTACCTATGACTCGGGGTTGGATGTGATGAGAAGAGGAACAAAGTCCCGAAGCAAGTTAGAATTTAAAGAACCCGGTTACTGGCTAATTCTAAGCCGCAACAATAATAAATGACTAAACTCTACCCTGGAGGGACGGTGTTGGGGGGGGGGGATAGTGATGGTGTTACTTACGGCCGGGTTGAGAAGGACAGGAACGGTCCTGGAGTCACCACACAGTGTGCAGCTGGAGGTGGTCGGGGCGGGAGGCTGTTGCCACACGCTACCACCACCACTCTTCCTGTCTCCGCTACTCAGTACGTCATCCTCCAGTGCTGGTCTCCAAGTCCGCCACTTCCTCGCAGTGTCACGTATAACAGGACAATGAAATATTATTGGCAGCAGTTGTGACCTTCGTTTATGGTGGAGAGAACTGAGTGTCGGACACCAGCCAGTAGCAACTTGCAGGGATCACTCTGGCAGCACGGAGAGAAAATATCGCCCCGACGAAGTAAGCCAATTCTGTTTAATTCATCTTTTGCAGTAGAAATAAAACATCACCTTCACTAACAATAAGACATCACTTCCCTAACAATAGAGCATCACCTTCATTAATAATAAGGTATCATCTTTACTAACAATAAGACATCACCTTCACTAACAATAAGACCACTAACACTAAAAAAAACATAATTCACAATCAATATTATAAAACACACATTATATATAATATTTACTCCATACACTTTGAAGAATCTAACCCATTCATTATGCAGTAATGTAAGTTAGAAGAATAAAGGCAGTTGCTACATTGGCGAATATAATATGTATTGGCTTTACCTACTAGCACGGTGGGTACATTAAAATAGGGTCGCATCACTATCACGTTATGTACTGCATGAAGGTGCATCACTATGCACAGCCAGGTAAATAGGGAGTCCGGCTGTGCCCGGGTCTCTCTCCCTCTCTCGGTTCCTATCTCCCCCTTTTCCCTTCTCCCATCTCTTCCCCCTCTCCTCTTCACCTTTCTCCCAACAGCATCCACCTCTCCTCTCCATCCTTCTTTTCCCCTCCCCTTCTTTCTCTCTCCACTCTCTCTTCCTATTTTATCCCTCACTCGTGCATACAGATTCGAGAACTGCCACTGAAACCTTGCAACAAGAACACTTACGTTGCAACATCATCTGACACTCAAACGTCAAGGTAGTTACATTCTTATCAACTGGGTGCCAGGTCATGTAAGAATTCCAGGCAATGGCATTGTAGATGAAGCTTTAAACGTTGACCTAAGACGTGGAATGGAGACATTTACATACCACAGAGTCTAGCACAGATTAAGAAAATAGTTAGAGATAGAGCATCGCAAAAACACTACCATCATAACACAGCAGGTGTAGCATCAGGATCTGTGAATTACAAACCTCGTTTTGGTGAAAGTTAACAATAGGAAAACAGGAGCACATCTACACCACACAATACTTTGATACTCATGTGCAGGTTCCGGATGAAGCGAGGAAATGTCAGCACTGTGGAAAAATGCAGTCAGACCACCAGAATATATATAACAAATGCAAAGTTACAACCAAATCAAAGTTTAACTGATATTTAACAGCAGAGAAAAATTTATTAAAACACACTGGACATAATCTAATTGAAGTCAACATAAGAGTCATAAATATTCATTCACTGCCAATTTAAGACAGAAAAGAGTAACACATACTGCCAGAGGCTTGGGCTTGTGCAGGAATATCCTGGGAAAAAAACGAAAAAAAAGTCCCCTCTCCACCTTCCCCCTTTTCCTTCTTCACCCTTTCCCACCCCTCTCTTCCTTCTCCACCCTCTCCACTCTCCTGTTTGGATTTTCTTAATTTAGAGTGAGGTTATCTATTAGTACTACTATTATCTTTGACCCAACTTTGCCACAGTGCCTGTTATGTTGTTTCTGAACCCTTGAGATAATCTTTACTTCCAAACTCTAATCCATTCCTTACTATATGATGGTACTATGGAAACGTTGCATTCATTATGATATCTGACTATTTTGTTTCTGTGAGTGTTATTACATCTTGTTTACTTCTTGAAACCTTTCCCCAAGTTCTCTTGCTTTATTGGTAATCCATCTGTGATTGCGTACATTACTTAATGAGCACTTCTTCTGTTCATTCTCACTACTTTCACTCTTGACGTCCATTCCACTGGAGTAGGAAGTTGTTCTCTGGAAAGGGCTATTTTTGATAGGTTTATTATATGGTGTAGTAGACAACAGAGGATGGAGGGTGGTGCAGTGGATGATGGGGAAATATTTCTTATGTAAATTTGCACGAGGAGGGGCAAGGAATTGAGCAAGGAGGGTTTGATGTTCAGAGAGTTTGGACTGGCAGGGCAGGGAGTGCCTTGGATGATTTGTGGGGGGGGGGGGGGGGTGATGGAAGGTAACGGGGTTGGTGGTAATCATGTGCGCTGGGATACAACCACAACATCTTGTCTCAGGGTTGCATTGCGCGCTGAGTGAGTGGGACGGGTGAAAGCAGCGTGTGCTGGATGAGTGGGACGGGTGAAGCAGCGTCGGTGCTGGATGAGTGGGGACGGGTGAAGCAGTGTGTGCTGGGTGAGTGGATGGGTGAAGCAGTGTGTGCTGGGTGAGTGGGACGGGTGAAGTAGTGTGTGCTGGGTGAGTGGGACGGGTGAAGCAGTGTGTGCTGGGTGAGTGGGACGGGTGAAGCAGTGTGTGTTGGGTGAGTGGGACGGGTGAAGCAGCGTGTGCTGGGTGAGTGGGACGGGTGAAGCAGTGTGTGTGGGTGAGTGGGACGGTGAAGCAGTTGTGCTGGGTGAGTGGGACGGGTGAAGCAGTGTGTGCTGGGTGAGTGGGACGGGTGAAGCTGTGTGTGTTGGGTGAGTGGGACGGGTGAAGCAGTGTGTGCTGGGTGAGTGGGACGGGTGAAGTAGTGTGTGCAGGGTGTGTGGGACGGGTGAAGCTATGTGTGCTGGGTGAGTGGGACGGGTGAAGCAGAGTGTGCTGGGTGTGTGGGACGGGTGAAGCTGTGTGTGCTGGGTGAGTGGGACGGGTGAAGCAGTGTGTGCTGGGTGAGTGGGACGGGTGAAGCAGTGTGTGCTGGGTGTGTGGGACGGGTGAAGCAGTGTGAGCTGGGTGAGTGGGACGGGTGAAGTAGTGTGTGCTGGGTGAGTGGGACGGGTGAAGCTGTATGTGCTGGGTGTGTGGGACGGTGAAGCAGTGTGTGCTGGTGTGTGTGGGACGGGTGAAGCTGTGTGTGCTGGGTGAGTGGGACGGGTGAAGCAGTCTGTGCTGGGGTGTGTGACGGGTGAAGCATAGTGTGTTGGGTGAGTGGGACGGGTGAAGCAGTGTCCTGGGTGAGTGGGACGGGTGAAGCAGCGTGTGCTGGGTGAGTGGGACGGGTGAAGCAGTGTGTGCTGGGTGAGTGGACGGGTGAAGCAGTGTGTGCTGGGTGAGTGGGACGGGTGAAGCAGTGTGTGCTGGGTGTGTGGGACGGTGAAGCAGTGTGTGCTGGGTGTGTGGGACGGGTGAAGCAGAGACTTACTGGTTTGCTGGTGTGTTGGGTGAGTGGGACGGGTGAAGCAGGTGTGCTGGGTGAGTGGGACGGGTGAAGCAGTGTGTGTTGGGTGAGTGGGACGGGTGAAGCAGTGTGTGTTGGGTGAGTGGGACGGGTGAAGCAGTGTGTGTTGGGTGAGTGGGACGGGGTGAAGCAGTGTGTGCTGGGTGAGTGGGACGGGTGAAGCAGTGGTGCTGGGTGTGTGGGACGGGTGAAGCAGTGTGTGCTGGGTGAGTGGGACGGGTGAAGCAGTGTGTGCTGGGTGAGTGGGACGGGTGAAGCTGTGTGTGCTGGGTGAGTGGGACGGGTGAAGCAGTGTGTGCTGGGTGAGTGGGACGGGTGAAGCAGGTGTGCTGGGTGAGTGGGACGGGTGAAGCAGTGGTGCTGGGTGAGTGGGACGGGTGAAGCAGTGTGTGCTGGGTGAGTGGGACGGGTGAAGCAGTGTGTGCTGGGTGAGTGGGACGGTGAAGCAGTGTGTGCTGGGTGAGTGGGACGGGTGAAGCAGTGTGTGCTGGGGTGTGTGTGAAGGGTGAAGTAGTGTGTGCAGGGTGTGTGGGACGGGTGAAGCTGTGTGTGCTGGGTGAGTGGGACGGGTGAAGCAGTCTGTGCTGGGTGTGTGTGACGGGTGAAGCATAGTGTGTTGGGTGAGTGGGACGGGTGAAGCAGTGTCCTGGGTGAGTGGGACGGGTGAAGCAGCGTGTGCTGGGTGAGTGGGACGGGTGAAGCAGTGTGTGCTGGGTGAGTGGGACGGGTGAAGCAGTGTGTGCTGGGTGAGTGGGACGGGTGAAGCAGTGTGTGCTGGGTGTGTGGGACGGGTGAAGCAGTGTGTGCTGGGTGTGTGGGACGGGTGAAGCAGAGAACTTACTGGTTTGGCTGGTGTGTTGGGTGAGTGGGACGGGTGAAGCAGTGTGTGCTGGGTGAGTGGGACGGGTGAAGCAGTGTCCTGGGTGAGTGGGACGGGTGAAGCAGTGTGTGTTGGGTGAGTGGGACGGGTGAAGCAGTGTGTGCGGGTGAGTGGGACGGGTGAAGCAGTGTGTGCTGGGTGTGTGGGACGGGTGAAGCAGTGTGTGCTGGGTGAGTGGGACGGGTGAAGCAGTGTGTGCTGGGTGTGTGGGACGGGTGAAGCAGTGTGTGCTGGGTGTGTGGGACGGGTGAAGCTGTGTGTGCTGGTGAGTGGGACGGGTGAAGCAGTGTGTGCTGGGTGTGTGGGACGGGTGAAGCTGTGTGTGCTGGGTGTGTGGGACGGGTGAAGCAGTGTGTGCTGGGTGTGTGGGACGGGTGAAGCAGTGTGTGCTGGGTGTGTGGGACGGGTGAAGCAGTGTGTGCTGGGTGTGTGGGACGGGTGAAGCTGTGGGGCTGGGTGAGTGGGACGGGTGAAGCAGTGTGTGCTGGGTGTGTGGGACGGGTGAAGCATAGTGTGTTGGGTGAGTGGGAAGGGTGAAGTAGTGTGTGTGTTGGGTGAGTGGGATTCAACGTTTGATGTTAGTTGAATGTTACTAGAGTATCTTTTATCTACTGGGAGAGAGAACGGGAGGGACAAAGAGAGAGAATGGGAATGAAGGAAGGCAGAGAGAATGGGCGATGAGAGGCAGAGGGAACATGAGGGAGGGAGAGAGGGAGAGATGCCTCTCCCTCCCTACCATTAGGGAGGGCAGGGCTCGGAATGGGAATGATGGGAGATAAGTATAAAATCTGAAATTATAAAGTTCTCCCAGCCTCTGCTTAGGTACCAGAGATTTCCTGCTCCACACGTCATATGCATTTCTTTCCAAGATGGTATGGTTGTGAATAATAATGAACAAGTTGTGTCTGTTTAGTGTTTACTTTGCGGCCCCGACACACAAAGTGCTTACAGTGTAATATAGTGTCATAATGATATATTCATCTCAAAGTGATAACTCCGATATACAGTGCCATACATACCACAAAGTGTCAAACCACAGTTTAGTGTCATGTCACAAAGTGCCAAACCTCAAGTATCTCAGTATCATACATACCCTGGGGTATATATAAATATGAAGTAGTAGTATGGCATGTGTATAAGCCAACCAATACTCCCCCCTCCTCACGGAATCCATCCCTCCAACACCCCTCCCCTCAAGGACACCCTCACCAACCAACCAACCTCACACCTGAGTTGACCCTCACCTCCCGACCTCCACAACCAGCCGCGGCCCCCACACACACCTGATGCTGGTGCCCCACACCCACCTGTTGCTGTTGTCCCCCACACCCACCTGTTGCTGGTGCCCCCCACACCCACCTGTTGCTGGTGCCCCCACACCCACTGTTGCTGGGGCCTCCACACCCACTTGTTGCTGGTGCCTCCACACCCACCCTGTTGCTAGTGCCTCCACAACCCACCTGTTGCTGGTGCCTCCACACCCTACCTGTGCTGGTGCCCCCACACCACCTGCTGCTGGTGCCCCACTCCACCTGACCTGTTGCTGGTCCGCCACACCCGCCTGTTGCTGGTGCTCCACACCCGCCTGTTGCTGGTGCACCCCACACCCACCTGCTGCTGGTGCCCCCACACCCGCCTGTTGCTGGTGCCACAACACTCTCCTGTTGCTGGTGCGCGCACAGCCACCTGTTGTGGTGCCACATCATTCAATTGTCATGGTGCCCCCCACACCCACCTGTGCTGGTGCCCTTCACACCATCGGTTCCTGGTGCCCCCCACACCCATCTGTCTGGTGCCACCCCACACCGTCTGTTCTTGTGCCCTCACACCCAGCTGTTGCTGGTGCCCCTACACCCACCTGTTGCTGGTGCCCCCCACACCCACCTGTTGCTGGTGCCCCCCACACCCACCTGTTGCTGGTGCCCCCCACACCCACCTGTTGCTGGTGCCCCCCACACCACCTGTACTGGTGCCCCCACACCCACCTGTTGCTGGTGCCCCCCATACCCACCTGTTGCTGGTGCCCCCCCACCCACCTGTTGCTGGTGCCCCCCACACCCACCTGTTGCTGGTGCCCCCCACACCCACCTGTT
>WNGS01010485.1:14736-25285 GCA_020271785.1 Procambarus virginalis
CCCGGTGGTCGGGGACCATAGCCCGGTGGTCGGGGACCTAGCCCCGGTGGTCGGGGACCATAGCCCCGGTGGTCGGGGACCATAGCCCCGGTGGTCGGGGACCATAGCCCGGTGGTCGGGGACCTAGCCCCGGTGGTCGGGGACCCTAGCCCCGGTGGTCGGGGACCATAGCCCCGGTGGTCGGGGACCATAGCCCCGGTGGTCGGGGACCATAGCCCCGGTGGTCGGGGACCATAGCCCCGGTGGTCGGGGACCCTAGCCCCGGTGGTCGGGGACCATAGCCCCGGTGGTCGGGGACCATAGCCCCGGTGGTCGGGGACCATAGCCCCGGTGGTCGGGGACCATAGCCCCGGTGGTCGGGGACCATAGCCCGGTGGTCGGGGACCATAGCCCCCGGTGGTCGGGGACCATAGCCCCGGTGGTCGGGGACCCCTAGCCCCGGTGGTCGGGGACCCTAGCCCCGGTGGTCGGGGACCATAGCCCCGGTGGTCGGGGACCATAGCCCGGTGGTCGGGGACCATAGCCCCGGTGGTCGGGGACCATAGCCCCGGTGGTGGGCGGGGACCCCTAGCCCGGTGGTCGGGGACCATAGCCCCGGTGGTCGGGGACCATAGCCCGGTGGTCGGGGACCATAGCCCCGGTGGTCGGGGACCATAGCCCCGGTGGTCGGGGACCATAGCCCGGTGGTCGGGGACCATAGCCCCGGTGGTCGGGGACCATAGCCCCGGTGGTCGGGGACCATAGCCCCGGTGGTCGGGGACCATAGCCCCGGTGGTCGGGGACCATAGCCCCGGTGGTCGGGGACCATAGCCCCGGTGGTCGGGGACCATAGCCCCGGTGGTCGGGGACCATAGCCCCGGTGGTCGGGGACCATAGCCCCGGTGGTCGGGGACCATAGCCCCGGTGGTCGGGGACCATAGCCCCGGTGGTCGGGGACCATAGCCCCGGTGGTCGGGGACCATAGCCCCGGTGGTCGGGACCATAGCCCCGGTGGTCGGGGACCATAGCCCCGGTGGTCGGGGACCATAGCCCCGGTGGTCGGGGACCATAGCCCCGGTGGTCGGGGACCCTAGCCCCGGTGGTCGGGGACCATAGCCCCGTGGTCGGGGACCCTAGCCCCGGTGGTCGGGGACCATAGCCCCGGTGGTCGGGGACCATAGCCCCGGTGGTCGGGGACCATAGCCCCGGTGGTCGGGGACCATAGCCCCGGTGGTCGGGGACCATAGCCCCGGTGGTCGGGGACCATAGCCCCGGTGGTCGGGGACCCCTAGCCCGGTGGTCGGGGACCATAGCCCGGTGGTCGGGGACCATAGCCCCGGTGGTCGGGGACCATAGCCCCGGTGGTCGGGGACCATAGCCCCGGTGGTCGGGGACCATAGCCCCGGTGGTCGGGGACCATAGCCCGGTGGTCGGGGACCATAGCCCCGGTGGTCGGGGACCATAGCCCCGGTGGTCGGGGACCATAGCCCCGGTGGTCGGGGACCATAGCCCCGGTGGTCGGGGACCATAGCCCGGTGGTCGGGGACCATAGCCCCGGTGGTCGGGGACCATAGCCCGGTGGTCGGGGACCATAGCCCCGGTGGTCGGGGACCATAGCCCCGGTGGTCGGGGACCATAGCCCCGGTGGTCGGGGACCATAGCCCCGGTGGTCGGGGACCATAGCCCCGGTGGTCGGGGACCCCTAGCCCCGGTGGTCGGGGACCCTAGCCCCGGTGGTCGGGGACCATAGCCCGGTGGTCGGGGACCATAGCCCCGGTGGTCGGGGACCATAGCCCCCGGTGGTCGGGGACCATAGCCCCGGTGGTCGGGGACCCCTAGCCCCGGTGGTCGGGGACCATAGCCCCGGTGGTCGGGGACCATAGCCCCGGTGGTCGGGGACCATAGCCCCGGTGGTCGGGGACCATAGCCCCGGTGGTCGGGGACCATAGCCCCGGTGGTCGGGGACCATAGCCCCGGTGGTCGGGGACCCTAGCCCCGGTGGTCGGGGACCATAGCCCCGGTGGTCGGGGACCATAGCCCCGGTGGTCGGGGACCATAGCCCCGGTGGTCGGGGACCATAGCCCCGGTGGTCGGGGACCATAGCCCCGGTGGTCGGGGACCATAGCCCCGGTGGTCGGGGACCATAGCCCCGGTGGTCGGGGACCATAGCCCCGGTGGTCGGGGACCATAGCCCCGGTGGTCGGGGACCATAGCCCCGGTGGTCGGGGACCATAGCCCCGGTGGTCGGGGACCATAGCCCCGGTGGTCGGGGACCATAGCCCCGGTGGTCGGGGACCATAGCCCCGGTGGTCGGGGACCATAGCCCGGTGGTCGGGGACCTAGCCCCGGTGGTCGGGGACCATAGCCCCGGTGGTCGGGGACCATAGCCCCGGTGGTCGGGGACCCTAGCCCCGGTGGTCGGGGACCATAGCCCCGGTGGTCGGGGACCATAGCCCCGGTGGTCGGGGACCATAGCCCCGGTGGTCGGGGACCATAGCCCCGGTGGTCGGGGACCATAGCCCCGGTGGTCGGGGACCATAGCCCCGGTGGTCGGGGACCATAGCCCCGGTGGTCGGGGACCATAGCCCCGGTGGTCGGGGACCATAGCCCCGGTGGTCGGGGACCATAGCCCCGGTGGTCGGGGACCATAGCCCCGGTGGTCGGGGACCATAGCCCCGGTGGTCGGGGACCATAGCCCCGGTGGTCGGGGACCATAGCCCCGGTGGTCGGGGACCATAGCCCCGGTGGTCGGGGACCATAGCCCCGGTGGTCGGGGACCCTAGCCCCGGTGGTCGGGGACCATAGCCCCGGTGGTCGGGGACCATAGCCCCGGTGGTCGGGGACCATAGCCCCGGTGGTCGGGGACCATAGCCCCGGTGGTCGGGGACCATAGCCCCGGTGGTCGGGGACCATAGCCCCGGTGGTCGGGGACCATAGCCCCGGTGGT
Organism: Procambarus virginalis; assembly: GCA_020271785.1. Classification (NCBI taxonomy): domain Eukaryota; kingdom Metazoa; phylum Arthropoda; class Malacostraca; order Decapoda; family Cambaridae; genus Procambarus; species Procambarus virginalis. The sequence goes on from WNGS01010485.1 coordinate 17,663, forward strand.
CGGGGACCATAGCCCCGGTGGTCGGGGACCATAGCCCCGGTGGTCGGGGACCATAGCCCCGGTGGTCGGGGACCATAGCCCCGGTGGTCGGGGACCATAGCCCCGGTGGTCGGGGACCATAGCCCCGGTGGTCGGGGACCATAGCCCCGGTGGTCGGGGACCATAGCCCCGGTGGTCGGGGACCATAGCCCCGGTGGTCGGGGACCATAGCCCCGGTGGTCGGGGACCATAGCCCCGGTGGTCGGGGACCATAGCCCCGGTGGTCGGGGACCATAGCCCCGGTGGTCGGGGACCATAGCCCCGGTGGTCGGGGACCATAGCCCCGGTGGTCGGGGACCATAGCCCCGGTGGTCGGGGACCATAGCCCCGGTGGTCGGGGACCATAGCCCCGGTGGTCGGGGACCATAGCCCCGGTGGTCGGGGACCATAGCCCCGGTGGTCGGGGACCATAGCCCCGGTGGTCGGGGACCATAGCCCCGGTGGTCGGGGACCATAGCCCCGGTGGTCGGGGACCATAGCCCCGGTGGTCGGGGACCCTAGCCCCGGTGGTCGGGGACCATAGCCCCGGTGGTCGGGGACCATAGCCCCGGTGGTCGGGGACCATAGCCCCGGTGGTCGGGGACCATAGCCCCGGTGGTCGGGGACCATAGCCCCGGTGGTCGGGGACCATAGCCCCGGTGGTCGGGGACCATAGCCCCGGTGGTCGGGGACCATAGCCCCGGTGGTCGGGGACCATAGCCCCGGTGGTCGGGGACCATAGCCCCGGTGGTCGGGGACCATAGCCCCGGTGGTCGGGGACCATAGCCCCGGTGGTCGGGGACCATAGCCCCGGTGGTCGGGGACCATAGCCCCGGTGGTCGGGGACCATAGCCCCGGTGGTCGGGGACCATAGCCCCGGTGGTCGGGGACCATAGCCCCGGTGGTCGGGGACCATAGCCCCGGTGGTCGGGGACCATAGCCCCGGTGGTCGGGGACCATAGCCCCGGTGGTCGGGGACCATAGCCCCGGTGGTCGGGGACCATAGCCCCGGTGGTCGGGGACCATAGCCCCGGTGGTCGGGGACCATAGCCCCGGTGGTCGGGGACCATAGCCCCGGTGGTCGGGGACCATAGCCCCGGTGGTCGGGGACCATAGCCCCGGTGGTCGGGGACCATAGCCCCGGTGGTCGGGGACCATAGCCCCGGTGGTCGGGGACCATAGCCCCGGTGGTCGGGGACCATAGCCCCGGTGGTCGGGGACCATAGCCCCGGTGGTCGGGGACCATAGCCCCGGTGGTCGGGGACCATAGCCCCGGTGGTCGGGGACCATAGCCCCGGTGGTCGGGGACCATAGCCCCGGTGGTCGGGGACCATAGCCCCGGTGGTCGGGGACCATAGCCCCGGTGGTCGGGGACCATAGCCCCGGTGGTCGGGGACCATAGCCCCGGTGGTCGGGGACCATAGCCCCGGTGGTCGGGGACCATAGCCCCGGTGGTCGGGGACCATAGCCCCGGTGGTCGGGGACCATAGCCCCGGTGGTCGGGGACCATAGCCCCGGTGGTCGGGGACCCTAGCCCCGGTGGTCGGGGACCATAGCCCCGGTGGTCGGGGACCATAGCCCCGGTGGTCGGGGACCATAGCCCCGGTGGTCGGGGACCATAGCCCCGGTGGTCGGGGACCATAGCCCCGGTGGTCGGGGACCATAGCCCCGGTGGTCGGGGACCATAGCCCCGGTGGTCGGGGACCCTAGCCCCGGTGGTCGGGGACCCTAGCCCCGGTGGTCGGGGACCATAGCCCCGGTGGTCGGGGACCATAGCCCCGGTGGTCGGGGACCATAGCCCCGGTGGTCGGGGACCATAGCCCCGGTGGTCGGGGACCATAGCCCCGGTGGTCGGGGACCCTAGCCCCGGTGGTCGGGGACCATAGCCCCGGTGGTCGGGGACCATAGCCCCGGTGGTCGGGGACCATAGCCCCGGTGGTCGGGGACCCTAGCCCCGGTGGTCGGGGACCATAGCCCCGGTGGTCGGGGACCATAGCCCCGGTGGTCGGGGACCCTAGCCCCGGTGGTCGGGGACCCTAGCCCCGGTGGTCGGGGACCATAGCCCCGGTGGTCGGGGACCATAGCCCCGGTGGTCGGGGACCCTAGCCCCGGTGGTCGGGGACCCTAGCCCCGGTGGTCGGGGACCCTAGCCCCGGTGGTCGGGGACCCTAGCCCCGGTGGTCGGGGACCATAGCCCCGGTGGTCGGGGACCATAGCCCCGGTGGTCGGGGACCATAGCCCCGGTGGTCGGGGACCATAGCCCCGGTGGTCGGGGACCCTAGCCCCGGTGGTCGGGGACCATAGCCCCGGTGGTCGGGGACCATAGCCCCGGTGGTCGGGGACCATAGCCCCGGTGGTCGGGGACCCTAGCCCCGGTGGTCGGGGACCATAGCCCCGGTGGTCGGGGACCATAGCCCCGGTGGTCGGGGACCATAGCCCCGGTGGTCGGGGACCATAGCCCCGGTGGTCGGGGACCATAGCCCCGGTGGTCGGGGACCATAGCCCCGGTGGTCGGGGACCCTAGCCCCGGTGGTCGGGGACCATAGCCCCGGTGGTCGGGGACCATAGCCCCGGTGGTCGGGGACCATAGCCCCGGTGGTCGGGGACCATAGCCCCGGTGGTCGGGGACCATAGCCCCGGTGGTCGGGGACCATAGCCCCGGTGGTCGGGGACCATAGCCCCGGTGGTCGGGGACCATAGCCCCGGTGGTCGGGGACCATAGCCCCGGTGGTCGGGGACCATAGCCCCGGTGGTCGGGGACCATAGCCCCGGTGGTCGGGGACCATAGCCCCGGTGGTCGGGGACCATAGCCCCGGTGGTCGGGGACCTAGCCCCGGTGGTCGGGGACCATAGCCCCGGTGGTCGGGGACCATAGCCCCGGTGGTCGGGGACCATAGCCCCGGTGGTCGGGGACCCTAGCCCCGGTGGTCGGGGACCATAGCCCCGGTGGTCGGGGACCATAGCCCCGGTGGTCGGGGACCCCTAGCCCCGGTGGTCGGGGACCATAGCCCCGGTGGTCGGGGACCATAGCCCCGGTGGTCGGGGACCCTAGCCCCGGTGGTCGGGGACCATAGCCCCGGTGGTCGGGGACCATAGCCCCGGTGGTCGGGGACCATAGCCCCGGTGGTCGGGGACCATAGCCCCGGTGGTCGGGGACCCTAGCCCCGGTGGTCGGGGACCATAGCCCCGGTGGTCGGGGACCCTAGCCCCGGTGGTCGGGGACCATAGCCCCGGTGGTCGGGGACCTAGCCCCGGTGGTCGGGGACCATAGCCCCGGTGGTCGGGGACCCTAGCCCCGGTGGTCGGGGACCATAGCCCCGGTGGTCGGGGACCATAGCCCCGGTGGTCGGGGACCATAGCCCCGGTGGTCGGGGACCCTAGCCCCGGTGGTCGGGGACCATAGCCCCGGTGGTCGGGGACCCTAGCCCCGGTGGTCGGGGACCATAGCCCCGGTGGTCGGGGACCATAGCCCCGGTGGTCGGGGACCATAGCCCCGGTGGTCGGGGACCCTAGCCCCGGTGGTCGGGGACCCTAGCCCCGGTGGTCGGGGACCATAGCCCCGGTGGTCGGGGACCCTAGCCCCGGTGGTCGGGGACCATAGCCCCGGTGGTCGGGGACCATAGCCCCGGTGGTCGGGGACCATAGCCCCGGTGGTCGGGGACCATAGCCCCGGTGGTCGGGGACCATAGCCCCGGTGGTCGGGGACCATAGCCCCGGTGGTCGGGGACCCTAGCCCCGGTGGTCGGGGACCCTAGCCCCGGTGGTCGGGGACCCTAGCCCCGGTGGTCGGGGACCATAGCCCCGGTGGTCGGGGACCATAGCCCCGGTGGTCGGGGACCCTAGCCCCGGTGGTCGGGGACCCCTAGCCCCGGTGGTCGGGGACCATAGCCCCGGTGGTCGGGGACCATAGCCCCGGTGGTCGGGGACCATAGCCCCGGTGGTCGGGGACCATAGCCCCGGTGGTCGGGGACCATAGCCCCGGTGGTCGGGGACCATAGCCCCGGTGGTCGGGGACCATAGCCCCGGTGGTCGGGGACCATAGCCCCGGTGGTCGGGGACCATAGCCCCGGTGGTCGGGGACCATAGCCCCGGTGGTCGGGGACCCCTAGCCCCGGTGGTCGGGGACCATAGCCCCGGTGGTCGGGGACCATAGCCCCGGTGGTCGGGGACCATAGCCCCGGTGGTCGGGGACCATAGCCCCGGTGGTCGGGGACCATAGCCCCGGTGGTCGGGGACCCATAGCCCCGGTGGTCGGGGACCCTAGCCCCGGTGGTCGGGGACCATAGCCCCGGTGGTCGGGGACCATAGCCCCGGTGGTCGGGGACCCTAGCCCCGGTGGTCGGGGACCATAGCCCCGGTGGTCGGGGACCATAGCCCCGGTGGTCGGGGACCATAGCCCCGGTGGTCGGGGACCCTAGCCCCGGTGGTCGGGGACCCTAGCCCCGGTGGTCGGGGACCCTAGCCCCGGTGGTCGGGGACCATAGCCCCGGTGGTCGGGGACCATAGCCCCGGTGGTCGGGGACCATAGCCCCGGTGGTCGGGGACCATAGCCCCGGTGGTCGGGGACCATAGCCCCGGTGGTCGGGGACCATAGCCCCGGTGGTCGGGGACCATAGCCCCGGTGGTCGGGGACCATAGCCCCGGTGGTCGGGACCCTAGCCCCGGTGGTCGGGGACCCCTAGCCCCGGTGGTCGGGGACCCTAGCCCCGGTGGTCGGGGACCATAGCCCGGTGGTCGGGGACCATAGCCCCGGTGGTCGGGGACCCCTAGCCCCGGTGGTCGGGGACCCTAGCCCGGTGGTCGGGGACCATAGCCCCGGTGGTCGGGGACCATAGCCCCGGTGGTCGGGGACCCTAGCCCCGGTGGTCGGGGACCATAGCCCCGGTGGTCGGGGACCATAGCCCCGTGGTCGGGGACCATAGCCCCGGTGGTCGGGGACCCTAGCCCCGGTGGTCGGGGACCATAGCCCCGGTGGTCGGGGACCATAGCCCCGGTGGTCGGGGACCATAGCCCCGGTGGTCGGGGACCCTAGCCCCGGTGGTCGGGGACCATAGCCCCGGTGGTCGGGGACCATAGCCCCGGTGGTCGGGGACCCCTAGCCCGGTGGTCGGGGACCATAGCCCCGGTGGTCGGGGACCTAGCCCCGGTGGTCGGGGACCATAGCCCGGTGGTCGGGGACCCTAGCCCCGGTGGTCGGGGACCATAGCCCCGGTGGTCGGGGACCATAGCCCCGGTGGTCGGGGACCATAGCCCCGGTGGTCGGGGACCCCTAGCCCGGTGTGGTCGGGGACCATAGCCCCGGTGGTCGGGGACCATAGCCCCGGTGGTCGGGGACCATAGCCCCGGTGGTCGGGGACCATAGCCCGGTGGTCGGGGACCCTAGCCCCGGTGGTCGGGGACCTAGCCCCGGTGGTCGGGGACCATAGCCCCGGTGGTCGGGGACCCCTAGCCCCGGTGGTCGGGGACCCTAGCCCCGGTGGTCGGGGACCTAGCCCGGTGGTCGGGGACCCTAGCCCCGGTGGTCGGGGGACCCTAGCCCCGGTGGTCGGGGACCATAGCCCCGGTGGTCGGGGACCATAGCCCGGTGGTCGGGGACCATAGCCCCGGTGGTCGGGGACCATAGCCCCGGTGGTCGGGGACCATAGCCCCGGTGGTCGGGGACCATAGCCCCGGTGGTCGGGGACCATAGCCCCGGTGGTCGGGGACCATAGCCCGGTGGTCGGGGACCATAGCCCCGGTGGTCGGGGACCATAGCCCGGTGGTCGGGGACCATAGCCCGGTGGTCGGGGACCTAGCCCCGGTGGTCGGGGACCATAGCCCCGGTGGTCGGGGACCATAGCCCCGGTGGTCGGGGACCATAGCCCCGGTGGTCGGGGACATAGCCCCGGTGGTCGGGGACCATAGCCCGGTGGTCGGGGACCATAGCCCCGGTGGTCGGGGACCATAGCCCCGGTGGTCGGGGACCATAGCCCGGTGGTCGGGGACCATAGCCCCGGTGGTCGGGGACCATAGCCCCGGTGGTCGGGGACCATAGCCCCGGTGGTCGGGGACCATAGCCCCGGTGGTCGGGGACCATAGCCCGGTGGTCGGGGACCATAGCCCCGGTGGTCGGGGACCCTAGCCCCGGTGGTCGGGGACCATAGCCCGGTGGTCGGGGACCATAGCCCCGGTGGTCGGGGACCATAGCCCGGTGGTCGGGGACCATAGCCCCGGTGGTCGGGGACCTAGCCCCGGTGGTCGGGGACCATACCGGTGGTCGGGGACCCTAGCCCCGGTGGTCGGGGACCCTAGCCCCGGTGGTCGGGGACCATAGCCCCGGTGGTCGGGGACCATAGCCCGGTGGTCGGGGACCCTAGCCCCGGTGGTCGGGGACCATAGCCCCGGTGGTCGGGGACCATAGCCCCGGTGGTCGGGGGACCATAGCCCGGTGGTCGGGGACCATAGCCCCGGTGGTCGGGGACCATAGCCCCGGTGGTCGGGGACCATAGCCCCGGTGGTCGGGGACCATAGCCCGGTGGTCGGGGACCCTAGCCCGGTGGTCGGGGACCCCTAGCCCCGGTGGTCGGGGACCATAGCCCGGTGGTCGGGGACCATAGCCCCGGTGGTCGGGGACCATAGCCCCGGTGGTCGGGGACCATAGCCCCCGGTGGTCGGGGACCCTAGCCCCGGTGGTCGGGGACCTAGCCCCGGTGGTCGGGGACCATAGCCCCGGTGGTCGGGGACCATAGCCCCGGTGGTCGGGGACCCTAGCCCCGGTGGTCGGGGACCCTAGCCCGGTGGTCGGGGACCCTAGCCCCGGTGGTCGGGGACCCTAGCCCCGGTGGTCGGGGACCATAGCCCCGGTGGTCGGGGACCCCTAGCCCCGGTGGTCGGGGACCCTAGCCCCGGTGGTCGGGGACCCTAGCCCCGGTGGTCGGGGACCCATAGCCCCGGTGGTCGGGGACCCTAGCCCCGGTGGTCGGGGACCCTCCACACCAGGGGGCTACCCTAGGCCGTGTCCTTCCACAAGAGTCGTGTCAGCCACCAGCTCCCAGGTGTCTCAGGGGGCGACACTAACCCCAGGTGTCTCAGGGGGGCGACACTTAACCCCAGGTGTCTCAGGGGGGCGACACTTAACCCAGGTGTCTCAGGGGGCGAAACATAACCTCCACTACCCACGTATATCGCCCCGGGGGGGGGGACTAATATTGCCCAACCTTCACAAACAAACAAATATCTCGCAGCTAGACAACAACACAAAGTTTCCAGGATAAAAATGTCTGACACTAATAGACGTGTTTTAAATCGCCAGTTTAACGGAGTTAACTTTAAGTTAAGGCATCTGAATTTTGCCTCCGAGAGATATATAGTTAATCAAATTCGTGTTTAAACTCCCAGTCACTTGGGTGGACGGTAGAGCGACGGTCTCGCTTCATGCAGGTCGGCGTTCAATCCCCGACCGTCCACAAGTGGTTGGGCACCATTCCTTTCCCCCGTCCCATCCCAAATCCTTATCCTGACCCCTTCCCAGTGCTATATAGTCGTAATGGCTTGTCACTTTCCCCCAGATAACTCCTTCGTTCATAAACTCCTGTACTTACACCTTTTACACACACACACACACAC
>WNGS01010486.1:44772-57760 GCA_020271785.1 Procambarus virginalis
ATCCAGGGAGGTGGTGGTCCAGTGAAGTAGTGATCCAGGGAGGTGGTGGTCCAGTGAGAAGTGATCCAGGAGGTGGTGGTCCAGTGAAGTAGTGATCCATCGAGGTGGTGGTCCAGTGGAGAAGTGATCCAGGGAGGTGGTGGTCCAGTGAGTAGTGATCCAGGGAGGTGGTGGTCTAGTGAAGTAGTGATCCATGGAGGTGGTGGTCCAGTGGAGAGGTGATCCAGGGAGGTGGTGGTCCAGTGAAGTAGTGATCCATCGAGTGGTGGTCCAGTGAAGTAGTGATCCAGTGAGGTGGTGGTCCAGTGGAGTAGTGATCCAGGGATGTGGTGGTCCAGTGGAGAAGTGATCCAGGGAGGTGGTGGTCCAGTGAAGTAGTGATCCAGGGAGGTGGTGGTCCAGTGGAGAAGTGATCCAGGGAGGTGGTGGTCCAGTGAAGTAGTGATCAGGGAGGTGGTGGTCCAGTGGAGAAGTGATCCAGGGAGGTGGTGGTCTAGTGAAGTAGTGATCCAGGGAGGTGGTGGTCCAGTGGAGAAGTGATCCAGTGGAGTAGTCCAGGGAGGTGGTGGTCCAGTGGACTAGTGATCCAGTGAGGTGGTGGTCCAGTGGAGTAGTGATCCAGGGAGGTGGTGGTCCAGTGGAGTAGTGATCCAGGGAGGTGGTGGTCCTGTGGAGTAGTGATCCAGGGAGGTGTGGTCCAGTGGAGTAGTGATCCAGGGAGGTGGTGGTCCAGTGGAGTAGTGATCCAGGGAGGTGGTGGTCCATTGAAGTAGTGATCAAGGGAGGTGGTGGTCCAGTAGAGTAGTGATCCATGGAGGTGGTGGTCCAGTGGAGTAGTGATCCATTGAGGTGGTGGTCCAGTGGAGTAGTGATCCAGGGAGGTGGTGGTCCATTGAAGTAGTGATCAAGGGAGGTGGTGGTCCAGTAGAGTAGTGATCCATGGAGGGTGGTCCAGTGGAGTAGTGATCCATTGAGGTGGTGGTCTAGTGGTGTAGTATCCAGAGTGCTGGGTTCCGAGGTAATTGAAACAACCAGAGACCCTAAATCCGCTAGTTTCCTCTTTCAAAGCCTTAGTGTGGTGATCCAGAGAGGAAATGTTCACTGCATCTAGTCAGGGTGGTCGAGTGGTTAAGATATAAGGTAGGCCAAGGTGCATAGTGCTCCTGGCTGTCTGGGTTCGAATACTTCCGGAGTATTGAGTTTTCTCTGCATATTGTCTTGGGACCATTCAACCTTTTTCGCATTTGAGTTGCTCACGTGGCACCACAAGTGAGGTGATTCTATGAAATATCTATGCCCAAGCTTACCACCAAGTGCTTTTGGGTCATTGGGGATATAGTCTTGGCTGCCATTGACTTTTGTACAGTCAGGGTGGTCGAGTGATTAATGTTTCAGGTACGCCAAGATGTATAGTGCTCCTGGCTGTCTGGGTTCGAATCCTTCTGGGGTGTGGAGTTTTCAGTTATATATATATATATATATATATATATATAATATATATATATATATATATATATTATATATATATATATATATATATATATATATATATATCTATATATATAGATATATATATATAGATATATATAATAATTATATATATATATATTATATTATAATATTAGATATATATTTAATATATATATTTATATATATATAGTATATATATAGGTATTATATATATATATCTATATATATTATATATATATTATATATATAATAATGCAAACAAGCCTGAATTGTCCCAGGACTAGATACAACTGAAAACTCACACCCCAGAAGTGACTCGAATCCATACTCCCAGGAGCAACGCAACTGGTATGTACAGGGATGCCTTAAACCACTTGACCATCACGACCGGACAATAAGGAAGTGATAGCCGAGGCTATATGAACCACTTCCCGCAGTCACCTGGATGGTTATCTTGGGCATAGCATTTTATCAAATCACCTCATTTTTTGGGGCAACACGTGAGGAACACAAATGCAAACAAGCCTGAATGGTCCCCAGGACTAGATACAACTGAAAACTCACACCCTAGAAGTGACTCGACCCATACTCCCAGGAGCAACGCAACTGGTATGTACAGGGACGCCTTAAACCACTTGACTGCAGAAGGCCAATTATCCCATATTTCCTGATGTTTCTATATTGGAGCGGAGTCTTGAAGTGGGTAGAATATAGTTGTGCATTAATTGGCTGTTGATTGCTGGTGTTGACTTCTTGATGTGTAGTGCCTCGCAGATGTCAAGCCGCCTGCTCTCGCTGTATCTATCAATGATTTCTGTGTTGTTTCCTAAAATTTCTCTGGTGATGGTTTGGTTGTGGGAAGAGAGTATATGTTCCTTAATGGAGCCCTGTTGCTTATGCATCGTTAAACGCCTGGAAAGAGATGTTGTTGTCTTGCCTATATACTGAGTTTTTTGGGGCTTACAGTCCCCAAGAGGGCATTTGAAGGCATAGACGACGTCTGTCTCTTTTAGAGCGTTCTGCTCCGTGTCTGGAGAGTTTCTCATTAGTAGGCTGGCTGTTTTTTGGTTTTATAGTAAATCGTTAGTTGTATCTTCTGATTTTTGTCTGTAGGGATAACATTTCTATTAACAATATCTTCCAGGACCCTTTCCTCCGTTTTATGAGCTGTGGAGAAGAAGTTCCTGTAAAATAGTCTAATAGGGGGTATAGGTATTGTATTAGTTGTCTCTTCAGAGGTTGCATGGCGTTTTACTTTCCTTCTTATGATGTCATCAATGAAACCATTGGAGAAGCCGTGTTGACTAGGACCTGCCTTACCCTACAGAGTTCTTCGTCGACTTGCTTCTATTCTGAGCTGTGGCTGAGAGCACGGTCGACATAAGCGTTAACAACACTCCTCTTGTACTTGTCTGGGCAGTCACTGTTGGCATTTAGGCACATATACTGCAGGTATGTTGACGACATTTTTATACAGGTACCTGATGTCAGACATCTGCAGGAGCTGAAAGAGGCGTTTGAGCAGAATTCTGTGTTGCGTTTCACTTACGAGATGGAGAAGGATGGGAAGCTGCCCTTTCTAGATGTAACAGTCATGGAAAGGAGCGGAGGTTTCCACACTGCAGTCTACACTAAGGAAACAAACATAGGAATGTGCCTAAATGCCAACAGTGACTGCCCAGATAGGTACAAGAGGAGTGTTGTTAACGCTTATGTCGACCGTGCTTATAAAAACCTTATATAAAAATATAATCCTTTTGTCTTATCACCTGACCCAGTGCGGGTACAAATCAATCACATTGTAAAATTCCTTCACTTGAGAATGAACCATGGCGGTTCGAAACGTTGTGCATATTGTATAAATAAGTGCAATACATTCTATAGTAATTACCTCTTTTCTTCACCCGGAAATTACGAAAATGAGTTTTGGAGAACTCCTATTTCAGCTAAGCCCTGATGCTAAGAAAATAGTTAGAGGGATAGAAGCCCTAAATCAGAAGATAATAAATACAGAATATGCGGTCATATTCAATGAGACATGTTTAAAAGAAACCTGCTGCCAGTATACACCAATATTATATATATATATTATATATATATATATATATATATATATATATATATATATATATATGTGAGAAAGCTGCATGAACGCGCAAGCCATATATCACTAAGAACTCTTGACCCGGCCAGGATTCGAACCCATGCCGTCCAGGATCACCCCTAAACGTACACAGTACCGTGACCACCGCACCAATGATCGTCTTAATTGACGATCATTGGTGCGGTGGTCACGGTACTGTGTACGTTTAGGGGTGATCCTGGACGGCATGGTTCGAATCCTGGCCGGTCAAAGAGTTCTTAGTGATATATATATATATATATATATAATATATATATATATATATATATATATATATATATATATATATATATATAGGGTTTGTGAGGGTACCACCTCTGGTGCCAATGTGGGGACCCATAGCCTCGGAGAATAAAATAAAAGTATTCAGAGGAGACCTTGTGGTTTCTCGCTGAACCACATATTATCTTCTCCTACCACCTCCAATCTTTTGTATGTACACATATATATTTGTTTTATTTGAACTTTGTTACAAAAAAGGAGTTACATATAGGTTACAAAGATGGTTATCATAAGTTGTCGAGTTCCTCCAGCTCCTCAGATGGCGGGCAGGAACCCTGGATGCAGTGCGCATTTCCCCTCTGTATTGCCACGCTGAGGCGCTGGAAAAGAAAGCTGGCAGCTCTAGGGTCCCTTGTTGTTTCAATGAGCCTAGAACCCAGTTCCTTCAAAAACTGGTAGCACTTTTACCCCAGGCGCCGAGTGTCTCAGAAGCAATTGGGACAAAATTTTAGTGGTGATCCAGTTCTCTGTACTTACGGGATTTGGCTGCGTCCCTGTGGGTGGCAGCGCCATCTGGTTGTGCAACACTGAGGTAAATGTAGGTGTTAGCCAGGGTTGATACGCACGTGTAGTCCCATACCAACTGCTTGCCATTCTTCCAGGGGCTCACTGTGATACCATCCGGGCGACCAATAAGAGCATCAAAGTTACGGGGCGTTAGGTAACGAGGCTCTCTCTCGGCTGGGCATCCAGCTGTGGTGAGGCTCCTCTTGATGATGTCGTTAACTTCACTGTGCCTCGAGTGCCATCCTCCCGTGCTTTGGCAGAGTAGGCCATGGTGGCCGTACCTGTCAGCCACCACCTCGCCGCAAATACACCTATATCTGGTGTGGATTGGGGCAGCAAGGCGGAGGGCCACAGCAATTCGGAGGGCGTGTGGTGTGAGTCGCGTGCCAGTTGCCGACATTGGGGTTGCTAACAGGAAATCTCCTGCATGTGGGGCTGCTACTGCTGTGAGGCGAGCAATGTTGTGTTGTGTTGTTGCAGCATCCAGGCACTCTGCAGCAACTTTGTCTACAATGGGGCCATCCCAGCTGGATTGCCTGTGGGCTTTCGGGGATGGTGGTTGAGGTGATGGGCCTGCACGAGAGGCCCACTCTGTGGCACAGCGTGTAAAATTGGGATCATGTACACCTGCCAGCTGATGTAAGTGGGCAGGTAGAATTTCCTTCACAAGGTCGTCAGATGCCGATAAGGAGGACAGGAAGGCTGGAACAGCGATTTGCGTTGCTGTTCGAACTCCGAGCCCCCCAAGTCTTACGGGAAGAGAGGCTTGTTTCCACTGCAGGTCATCAAGAGAGAGGTTAAGGGCTTTTTCTAGCATTGATTTCAGTAACCGGTCATACTCAGCTAGTTTTTGGCTACTGTAAGATGGTGAACACCTCAGAAAGTAGGTTAACCTGGGGAGGGACAGACATCTGGTGATGAGGTAGAGTGCATCATGAGCATCAATATCCTCAATCCTCCCATCCATCCTCTTAAGGTCGGCGATTTTCTTATCAAGGACCTCATCGATGGCTTTCAACCCCAGGAGAGCTCCTAGGAGCTCCCCTGGGGAGATTATATATATATATATATATATATATATATATATATATATATATATATATATTATATATATATATATATATATATATATATTATATATATAAATTTATACATGAAGAAAATAAAATAAATTTTATATTGAGTAAATTAATGTGAGTATCCATTAAATATGGATACGTAGCACACTTCCACCTCTAAGGAAAAAAATGCAATTGATTGAAGATCAATGGCATTTTTTCTGAAAGTAGAAATGTGTGACACTTGATATGTATTGAACTAAGTCTTGTGATCATGTTCTACATCACAGTCTATATATATCAAGAAGTTCACTCATTTTCCTCTGGAGTATGTAAATTTATCTCCCCAGGGTACTATCTCATTAATTTCTCTTAATTTTAGGAGCTCATATTTCACACTCCTATCAACAATAGTTGCCTCGCTCAAGAGTCACCAATGCGTAAAAGTGATAATTTATTATATTCATGAACAGAACTGTCAATAAATGTAACCGCTTTCACAAGGTCATACCACAAATTATCTTTCCTTCTGTTTCTACTATTGATCTGATATCAGTCCCATAGTTCAATTTCATTAATTTTCTATCTGGTACAGTTTTCCAATATATGTTCCACTTGTCATTTCCCATTATTTCTAGAGTTAGAAGAAACTGATGGGATGCAAGGTGGTTTAGGGACGTCTCCTGTTTATGCCCTGGCAAGGACATCTGCTTCCCATCACACATGATCCTCTGTGGAACACATACTCTCGCCCAATTGATACTAGAAGTAGAGAAGAGAGAGTTAAACCTCACAAATACATATAAAAATTCTTCACTCGTAGAACCTTCAGAAGCACAACACAACTACTTAGCAAACCTTTGATCTCCAATCCAACAAATACAACCCACAAAGATTAGTGCGAAGACTACTTGATCGAACTAACTCAGGTGACCCTCAAGGAACACGTAAGTCAATTTCTTCATAACTCTGTCATGACGATCAGTGAAAGAAAACAGGATTATGCCTATGCACCATATCTCAATCATAACTCCAAAAACAAGTTCCCACCCTCTGATGGTGGACTTGAAGACAACCCACACCTTCATAAACATTCTGGTCTTCCAAAAAGATAACAAAAACATGCTGAAACCTTTACAATCTTACCATGGATTTCACTACGTAAGTGACTTCCTTCTGGTGACAAACCTTCAAACAAGAAGTTTAAGGACCTTATCATCTTGAAGATGCACAGCAGATTACCTGGGAACCACCCAAGGACAATCTGTAACCCTTTACACTTATTAAAACAACTAGGTGGGATAACCTTGTCCCCCAACTTGAAACATACACCTGGAGCCTTAAACATCTGCTCCAAAGTCCGATTAAATCTTTCAACACCAATTTGACTCTGAAAGTCAACAATACACTTGAGTGGAAAATAAATGTTGTTCACTACTCGTACAGCAAAATAAACTGGATCTGAAGGTAGAGATGCTACTCTTGAATTACTCATCACTTCCTCAGGACAACTAGATGCACAACCTACTTGAGTAAACTCTCTCTGCTCAACCACAAGGCTATCTTGAGGTTATCTTGAGATGATTTCGGGGCTTTTTTTTAGTGTCCCCGCGGTCCGGTCCTCGACCAGGCCTCCACCCCCAGGAAGCAGCCCGTGACAGCTGACTAACACCCAGGTACCTATTTTACTGCTAGGTAACAGGGGCATAGGGTGAAAGAAACTCTGCCCATTGTTTCTCGCCGGCGCCTGGGATCGTACCTAGGTCCACAGGATCACAAGTCCAGCGTGCTGTCCGCTCGGCCGACCGGCTCCTTGGCTGGACAAAGATGTCCCACAGTCCATTTCTACACAGGAGAATGGCTCCTGCAGAATATCAATAAATTGCAAGAACATCCTGAGAACACTTTGACTCAAGTTACACCATGACATATACTTACTCCCCATGGAATAGGAATCACAGTCTACAAAACTCTGCAACTTAGATCTAAAAGAAACTTTACCACCCTTAATGGTTACACACGATTTACCAAAGCTTCCTCCCATGACATCTGGAGCTGCTTGAAGTACTGTCTGTTCACAATCAATAACACTACCAAGATGGGTCACATCCTCACAGACAACTGAAGAGGGAGGCTCATTGGGTCTCCATCTACTCGACAGAAGCTGATCCTCTGGCTGCTCTCCCACACTTTCCAATACTGGAACTACAATACAGACTGTCTCCTTGCTTCTCTCTGAAATCTTGGGGTCAGTTCTACTCAACTTACATAAACTAAATTACTCGGAATCTGAAGGGAGCGGGTAAGTAACGGGTAATTTGGCCTCCTCCCCTTCTCCCCTTTTCTATCACCTCGACTAGGGTGAGGCGGGGCCCCGACAACAAACTTACACTCGACAACTGATCCTAACTAGTCCACTGATTCGAACTTTGAAGTGAGCGGGACAATTTCTGCCAACCGGACATCTTGTTCTAAACCATGCACTTGGCTAGAATACAATAAAGTCGTGGCATCTAAGTTTCTCTCAACTCCTGGCACAACGTTCGTAGTGAGCGGGCAAGACAATGGCACATAGACATCCTGTCCCAAATCATCCACTGGATTGGAATAAAGCGGGGTCATAGTATCAGGCTTACTCTCAACAACTAGGTTGACCACACATGAATCTTGAACAACCACATCCCACTTCTCCTCTGAAGGGGTATTGGTCACTGGAACAAATACTTGAGTAATATCAGAATTGACAACTGGATTAATAATAGTACTGACATCAGCACAGGTAGGGTGAACAACACCATCCACTACAACAGGTCGTTCATTCATCGAACTAAACTCAGCACAGGCAGAATAGACAACAGGGTATGCAACTGGCTGTTTAAACAAACTGGGATCAATCTTCCCTACAACATGATTTATTGCCACATCATTACCCAAAATAACATCCACACCTGGGATGGGCAAGTGTTTACTAACACCAAAAGTGCATAAACCTTGGGTAATGGTGGATCTCAAATTAACATCTATCAGAGGTATAGTTTTACATCCTGCAACACTCTGAAGAACTACAGACTCTCCAGTATCTCTCTTAGCAACATTAGAGAGTATACGGGCAGAAATTAAAGGTTTGGGAAGCACAAGTATCACGAAGAAGAACCACTGGCTTCCATTTCCCCTTTACACACAGAACTTTGCCTGAAAACATATATGGAGAATACTGTTTTACCCAACTGCGATCTACAGTGACATGTTCATTTGTAAATTTACTCTGCACACCTCTACAATAAATGAGACCAGTTGGTCGTAACTCAGGGTGCAAAATAAAACAAGAATTAATCACATGTCCTTTCCTCTTACAATGAGTACAGTACCTTACAGTGGACACACCTATGGAACCAACTGTAGGTTTAGAATTAACATTACTAGGATCTCATGTTCCTGGCAATGGAGTAGCAGGTCTAGGTTTTGTAAGAAAAGAGTTCATGAGAGTAACTGGAGCACTAATACTGGATTGGTTCTGATAAGGAGTTCTGTGAGCATTATAATTTACTCTACGGTTAAATTTAGGTGTTTGAGCTTTAAAATGTGCTCCTATCAACAACTCATGCTCATCAGCGAGCTTAGACAGCTCATAAATATCTGTTATGTTCTTCTGCTCTGCTATAAAAGTAGACAATTTATCTGGGAGCCATGACAACACTTCTTCTGTGATCAGAAGATTCTTAAGAGCACTAAACTCAGTAATAGAAAGAGACTTAAGCCATCTGTTACAGTAATTAGTTTTTAACCTGGTGAAATCTGCAATGGTTTGTTCACATGCCCTCTTTAAATTTCTGAACTTTTGTCGGTGTGCTTCAGGATTCAACGGGTAAGCATTTAGGATGCTATTCTTAACAAAATTATATTCGAAACTGTTTGCATCAGGCAAAGATCCGAACACTTCCTGCCTTTTTCCCCTGAGTTTATTTATTTATTTATTTATTTATTTATTTATATACAAAAAGGTACATTGGGATTGTGAGCATACATAATATGGTAATTACAATCTTGTAAAGCCACTAGTACGCGCAGCGTTTCGCGCAGGTCCTTAATCTAAGAAAATTTTTGTAGGTAAATACTTGCAATATTTATAAAAAACGATAACAGTTACAAGGCAAGAAAAAAAAGATTAGAGAAAATTGTAGGTATATTAAAGCACATAGGCAGCTCAGATTATGCAGTTGGCTCTGCATAATAACTACCCACTGGTCCATTGGCCAGTTCATACTAACTGCAATTTTAGAGAAATTTGAAAAGAAAACCTCAGGGTCCTCCTCACTGAACCGTGGCAACTCGACATACTTGTTTACTTTAATTTGAGATATATCATTATTGTTAGGAAAATTGCTAGTATTTCCATGTCCAGCTGCCAATCTCTGTGTTTCTACTCTATTATTATCCTCTACCATTTTTCTCTGAATTTCTAACTGTTGTTGCTTTGTTACCTCGAATTGCAACTGAACTACCATTCCCGCATTTGTGCCTCAATTTCTCACTGTCGAGCCACAAGGTCTAATATTTTCTGTTGTTTTTGAGCTTCAATCTCTCTTTGATGTTGTCTTTCTTTAGCCTCAAGTTCTTTCTGTTGAGTTTCAGGGTCTAATACTTTTTATTGTTTTTGAGCATCAAGTTCAAATATTTTTTGTTGTTTTTCAAATTCAAATTCTTTCTCATGAGCCTTAATCCTAGCAAATTCTAACTGAGTTTCTTTCTCAAGACACTTTAAAGCAATCTGCTCACTTCTCTCTTTACTTACCTCATTTAGAATTTCTTCCCCAAGTTCACCATCTTCTACTAGATGGGTCATTATCACTCTCACAATCTGTGCTTTATTCATTCTATTGTGGGCAGTTAACTCCAACTTTGTTGCCATACTTATTAAAGCAGACTTTGTTAGACTTTTAATCCCTTCAAAGTCTGGATTACCAACAGCGACTCAACTTGATCCTCCATTGTCAACTAACACTTGGCTCTTTCTCCTAAATAATTTTAAACAGAGGGGCATGGCACTACACACTTCACTTAATTGACACCACACTACCCACGGAACAGCCTCCCACACCAGCAGAATGCTCGCCAAGAAAGGGACAAGAAAATGAACAGAAGAAAGTGAGCTTCAAGGCAATGTACACTCACATAGATGGGATTACAAATAAAACAAGTGAACTCGGAGAATGGGCACTAGAAGAAAACCCAGACATAATAGCACTCACAGAAACAAGCTAACGAAAACCATAACAAACGCAGTGTTTCCACAGGGCTACTATGTAGTGAGGAAAGAGAGAGAAGGGAGAGGAGGAGGTGGCATAGCTTTGCTACTAAGAGAAGGTTGGAGTTTCGAAGAGATGGTAATTCAGAACTGTGAAGGTTTCAGTGACTACATATCAGACACCATAGCAAATGGAGGACAGAAAATTATAGTAGTAGTCATATATAACCCCCGCCGAATGACAGAAGACCCAGACAGGAATATGATAGAAACAACTTGGCCACCAACAATATAATAGAGAGAGTAGCTTCAGTGGCTAGCAGGAACGGATCCAGACTACTAATCATGTGAGACTTCAATCACGGGAAGATAGATTGGTGGAACAGAGATCACATGAGGCCACAGACACATGGAGAGCTAAGCTGCTGGATGTGGCAACAAGAAACTTTCTAAGTCAACACGTCAAGGGACCGACAGAATGAGAGGAGGGGATAAATCAGCCTTGCTTGATCTGATATTTACCCTAAATGAGTCGGATATAAGGGAAGTTAAGTTGAAGCCCCCCTTGGGATGAGTGATCATAGTGTATTGAGCTTTGAGTACTGGTTGAGCTAGGAATTATCACCCCCCAAAAAAGAACTGGGAAACAAAGGGTCACGTACCGAAAGGGAAACTATGAGGAGATGAATAAATTCCTATGGGATATACATTGGGACACAGAACGCGGAACAAGTCCGTACATTAGAACTATTTCACTACCATGATAACTTCAGGTTCCTCAGGGCTTAACCACCAGGATCCTCTGCAGCTTCTCCAGGCTGTACTACCATGAAGATTCCTTGAACAAATATTGTGCTTCTCTACTCCTATTAGGATCGTCCACAGCTCTCCTGGCTGCGCACCATAATGTTTCCTCAAATAATTGTGGTACTTCACCACCTCTACTGAAGCACGTGACACTCCTCTTCACAGCTTCTCCTCACAGCTCGAGATCCTCTCCTCCCCTACCTTGGAGTCTCACCAACTACTCCTCCTGTGCTGGCTCGAAGTCCTCATAACTTCTTCCCCAAAGACAAACCTGCAACCCATTTGCACTCCAATAAAATGTTTACCCGCTTTAATATAACAAAATAATCACACAATATCTTGCCTCCAACCTCTATCTGTCTTCTACAGATAGTGAGAGTGGACTCCCCCATGGGCGAGTCCTGCGACCTCGTGGGCGAGCCTCACTAACGCTGGGAGGGGCCTCTCCCTCAGGAGCCCCCCCACCCCGGGCTCCTCAGTTGGCCGCAAGCGCTCAGAGAAGACGGATGTCGCTCCGCGCTCCTCCCATTCACTCTCTTATTTAGGACTCTCTGCCTTGCCAAAACATTCCTAACTTGTAAATAAACATTGCTACTGTCGCTGGGCACACGACCAACTACAAGCAATAACTATGAACTGGCTTAAAATCGGGCTTACCACAGATTATATGGTCGAGGGCGCTTCTCCCCTGACAACTGACCAGGGCGCTTGTCACAGCCCACAAAACTGTCTGGGCGGCTTAATACTTCTCCTCTCCGTCCAGGACTTGAGACCGCAAACGTTTAGCTCGATTTCAACAGCTGGAACGTCTGCACCTTTCTCTCTTCTCTTGGAGATAATATCACTAGGGGTTCCCTCCTGGCGGGAGCTCGACCGAAGCGCGGCCTCTCCCCTGCGATGTCTGGCATCAAGTGAGGTCAAGGCCCTCCCAACTGAGCCTCACGACCTCCAGCATACTTGTCCACATCTTCTAACCCGTCATTTATCTGTTTTCTAGTTCATTGCCCACTATTCTCAAAAATTTTTATTTAAAGCCAACACACCATCTTACACTCTGTGATATCGCCACTATAATTCCTGCACCTTCAAGTTAGGTCAGGCTTGCTGAAATAACTCTCAAGGGGGAGACTCCTTTCTCCAGCAGGCTGAGATCTAACACTGTGTAGTAGCTTTGGTTCGGCTTGGCTTTATTAGCTATATCATTTTCAATACATTTTCTCAGCTGCTCATTCTCACACTAAACATACATCGTTCCTGGTTCTCTGGTATCTACTCTATCTCTACTTTCCTCTACTCTTCTCTCTTTCCGGTGTTCTGTTGTTACTGAAGTTCCTCCATGCCCTTTTGTTCAGCTCCTTTGCTTTCATACATTCCTATTAAACCAGATTCTTCCTTGCTTCTCTGTTTTTTCCTGTATGGCTGGGACAAACCTGCTTACAGCCTCCTGACATTTTTGGGTGACATAGTCCCATGTCT